>JADLZL010004713.1:0-221763 GCA_015844335.1 Chrysopogon serrulatus
CTTCCGAACAGCCGAGAAAGGCCAAGAATCAACACATGCGGCGGGCCTTTGGCAACAGCTCTGCTTCGGTCGCATCTTTTCTAGCCCGAAAACCCTTTTCCATCGCCTCTCCTCCGCCGCGCCGCCGCCACTTCCTCTCTCTCGGCAACTCCGGCTTCGCGCGGGATCTAGCTAGCGTTGTGGGCTCTCGAGACCGGCTGCGATGGCGACCGAGCAAGCGGCGGAGAACTACACGGTGGAGGACCTCGTGGCCCTGAACCCCTACAACCCCGACATCCTCAACGACCTCGAGAAGTTCGTCAACGAGCAGGTAAACCCTAATCACAGGGGGGGGATACTTTTGTCTCTGCTGGTTTTGCTTGTGTGGTTTTTAGATTCTGTTTTTAGTGGTGCTTGCAATTAGCGCGTTCTCACGTTTGCGTTTGAACGGTGGTGCAATCGAAGCTGGGGTGGTCTGATGCTAGATTAACTGCAGCTTTACTGCCAGTCGTTGTATTTCGATGACACTGGAAAGCTATACCTTTTCAGGATCCTTGAAGTGTATATGTTTGTTAGGGACCACTGAATTTTGTGGTTCTATTAACTCTATTCAGAATGGTGCTTACGTGTGTTTACTGTAGTGTTCAGCAGGAGTTCCTAGAAAATAGATTAACCTAGTAGGTATACTATCTAGGGGTTCTGTGGTGAGTGAAAAGGAATACTATTCTGATGATCATAATAGGCAGGTTTGGAATGCTGTTGCTGTTTTAAGATGTTTTCAGTTTCTATATGATATGAGACAAATGATATTGCTGTTGTGAAATGAAATATTTGATGGACGGCACCCATAAAATGAACCTCTTCAATCAATTTTCTTTTAGATTATAAGAACACAGATGCATTGTATTTTGGACTTTTTGCAACATTAGTTTTGCCTAAAGTTTTGATCCTTTTCTTTTGTCCTGTTTAGGTCTCGTCTCAAACATATAACTTGGATGCAAATCTCAGCCTTCTTCGCCTGTACCAGGTAACAATGAATCTCCAGGGACATCATTCTTTACATATATCATGGCTCCATTCGTATGTTTTCTTAGTTGCTGGTTTCGTTTTGCAGTTTGAGCCGGAAAGGATGAGCATACAGATTGTGGCCCACATACTGATTAAGGTTGGAACATTTAATGGTTACATTGGTTTCATTGATCGGTAGCATATCTGAGTTCTCACTTCTGACTATTTTTAGCTTTGCCCATGATGTTCTGTTTACAGGCTCTCATGGCAATGCCGGCCCCTGACTTCAGTCTGTGTTTATTCTTAATCCCTGAACATGTGGTATGAAAAATTACATCCTGCCCTTTAGTTGAATAGTATCAAGATATGCTTTGTAGACCTGGAATAAACACTATTTAATTATGGCTCATGCTTGATGAGTGTGCACAATATCCAATATCTATTTATAGATATTTGGTAAAGAAGCCCCCACACCCATGTTTCAAATATATATAGTGCTCTGTGAGGTTTGAATTTTTACATGAACCAGACTAGTCTTGCAAATGTCACAGATGCTAAGATTCCATACAAGATCTGTCCTGTTGCCTTTACATTTTTTGGCTACATTATTTTAGTATGTTGAGTTAACTTGTCTGTGTCTTTGTTTCAGCAAATGGAGGAGCAATTCAAGACATTGATAGTTCTTTCTCACTACCTAGAGGTACATACTTGGTCTAACTTATGCACACAAGTAAAAACTAGAGAGGAATCCATGGCTAACGTAAGTATTTTGCTTAAAGACTGCTAGGTTCAGTCAGTTTTGGGATGAAGCAGCAAAGAACCGCCACATATTGGAAGCAGTTCCAGGTAAATAAATTTCTTGAGCCATGGAGTCTGAGATATGCATAGTCTGTTAGGTATTGTAATGTGAGCTTGTCACATCAGTCTGAGTCTTAATGTCCAGAGTAATTCTTATGATTGTTAAAGTTTTAATGTTCTTACTTACTGGATTCCTAGTAGAAATTTGAAATGATGTTCCAGTTGGGTCCAAGTGCCTTGTGTCATTGGTGTTGACTGAAGTGTTACATTGTGTATTCGTGCCCAAGTAAATTATTTTGTGTTCCTTGTCTGTCACATAGTGTTTGATATCTTTTATTCTCCTGGTCATTTAAGTTTTCTTATGTTAACCACATTTTACCTTGGTTGTTTCAATGGTATGGGAAGAATGCCTGAGGCTAAAATTTTCTGTGGATTTATTCAAACATAATCAGCAGCTGGATGATATTTTAGGCCAGGTGATATGCATTTTAACCTATGTCTTTATTTATCCTGACTCTACATAATGTGCAGGTTTTGAACAGGCAATCCAATCCTATGCGATTCATGTACTTTCCTTGACATACCAGAAAGTTCCAAGGCCTATTCTTGCAGAGGTAAGACTTATCCCTGTTTAATTTTTCAAGTTCTTCAGTAAGTGCTGGTGTCACATGAGCTTGTTTTTGTATATTCATATGTGTATGACTAGTAATGTAAGAATTATATTAGACGATGGGTGGAAGTTTGCTTCATGTCAATTGTACCATAATCATTAATTCATGGTCATCCAGGTTTTTGCTAGGTTTCCATGGGTATGCTACATGGATAGTTTCTTCTTGATATTAACACACCACTTCTCTTTACAGGCAATTAACATTGAAGGTCTTCGCGTTGGACAAGTTTCTTGAGTACCATGCCGCAAACTCAGGTTGGGTGATTGAGAAGGGTGGGCAGTCTCAAGTGATTGTTCTTCCACGCAATGAGTTCAATCACCCAGAGCTCAAGAAGAACACAGCTGATATCGTTCCGTTTGAGCATGTAACACGCATATTCCCTGTCCTTAGCTGATTCAGGTGTACTGAGATTTATACAAAACGAAGAGCAAGTGAAGCTTCTCTATGCTATTGTATCGTCTGTTTTGTAGTGTGCCATATTTTGAAATTTTCTTGGTATACCTGTTCTTTTTATGGATGAATTGTTACTTGCAACTTATGGTTGGTTATTACTATAACTAAATGGTCAGTTATGAGATTTGTCTGCGGAACTGCTGATATTTCTGAGGAGGCTGATCCTTTAAAAGCGGAAGATCTATTGCTTGAGACTAATGTGAATGATAACAAAAGCAATCGTTCTAGGTTTGTTTAAGCAAACTTAGTTTGGGAATGAATTTTAACAAGTTATTCTCAATCTTAATATCAATTACGGTTTCAGACATTACCACCTTCGGCCGTAAATCGATTACGAACTATTAGTTTCTCCAACCAAACAAATCCTGTAAATGATCCCCACCATTGATATTCTCAACCCATTTTCAATCCTGTAAATTCCAGACATTACTGATTTTTTCCTGTTGTCATTACCAGTTTGACAACCAAAACTATCAGAATCTAAAAAAAGTTTATTTAACGAAAGACTCATGGGCTTTGCCTAGAACAGTGCGAGAACAGTTCGATTCATCAAATTGCCAGGTCCCAAGCTGTTCAGTATTGAAGTTCGACGAGTTTTTCCAAATTCCATTCAGGTTTGTATAAAGCTATGAGTTCAGAGTCTTGGTGGAGGTTTTCCAAATGATTACACTCATCTGGTGGGGTGTATCTGCTGTATTTAGATGAGAGGCCTAAAAAAATTTGGATCAGTTGTCTCGATTTGTAGAAAATCGCAAGCATATTCCATAGTTTCAAATAATTTTGTTTAAAAACGACTCCCCTAAAAAAGTTTATTTCTAAAAGCATGTGGCTAAGGGCTTTGCCTAATGCAGTAAAGTGCGAGAACAGTTTTGGATTCTTCAAATGTTGTGACAAAAAAACCAGGTCCCAATGCAATTTTTGTATTTAGTGTTAGATAAAGTTCGACTAATCATCTTTGTACACCTCTTCTATTCGATCTTCCAGGCGTACTAGACTAAACTAGAGTTCATGTAACGTCCTAACACAGATGAGATGAACAAGCCAAATGAACTGACTTTCATGCGCCGCTTGTCCAGTTGTCCTTGTTGTCATCCACAGCCTGGCAAGCGGACGACGGCGGGGATGGGTGAACCATCTGACGAAGGCCTACCCTTTGCTCGACGAAGTCCATACGGATGAAGCGGTGCGGCCGCGAGCGCAGCCGCGTTTGTTTCGGAGCAAGGGATGCAGCGGGCCGTCCCCAACGCAGTTCCCGTCGTTTCTTCCTCGAATCCAGCGTAGATCGTTTCTTCTTTAGACGTCGTTTCCTTCCTTTGCAATAAACCTTGCCACATCAGAGGTCAGCATTTAATTCCAAGAAACTATACTGGTCCCATCCTAATTAAATCTTTCTTCTTCAATTTATTAAAAGCTGCAGAGCTGTTCCTTGGTAAAAAAGGATGGGGGCGTTAAAGTTTGTTTCAGAGCTGCAGGCGCCTTTGCATCTATTTCCTTTGCAAACAAAATTTAACAAGCTGGTCCCATCCTGCAAATTCTTCTTATTGCTGACAGCCTTGTGTTGTGTGGGGGGTGGGGATAAGGTTAGCGGTTAGTATCTTCTTTATACTTTTTGAATTTACCTCCTTTTAGTTATCGGGGCGAAATGTGGTTTTGAATTCAAAAGGATAACCCCTCCAAATGGATGTCCAATGCTTGTATTTGAAGAGCTTTGCATGACTAATACTTCATCCGTTTCAATTTATACGACATTTGACTTTTTTAATAACAAGTTTAACCACTTGTTTTTTTTTTAAATATCACTTCTTTTATTGTGGCTTGCTTTAAATATCACTTCTTTTGTCATGGCTTGCTTTATTTATCAATAAAATTTCTTTAAGTGTGACTTAAGTTTAACTATGTTTGTATTAATTTTTTAATAAGACGAGTGGTTAAATTTGAAGTAAAAAAGTCAAATGCCTTATAATTTGGGATGAAATAATTTTTTTTGCTAACATGTAAAAGCACATCTTTTTAAGAGAAATATTACAATAAACTGTACTAAACCTTAGGCTTACCCAGCTGCGAACCACTAAAAATAAGAAACATATATCAAGGATAATACATTTACCCCCAATGCACATGTTATATCTTGTCTTGTGTCTTGGATTTCTGTGTAGCTTATTTATGCTCATTCTCCTCTCATTAACTTGACTGTCAAATCAAAATATCATCATCCTAATTGTGCATTTAATCCCTAAGACATAAGCATGGGGGCATTGGGAAAGACCTAAGAGATAAGGTGAGAGAGAGAGAGAGAGAGAGAGAGAGTCATGGGCAATCATTTTGGGAATAGAGAGAGAGAGAGGATAAATTCATAACATTTTGGTACAGATCCGTGGTATGGACAACTCTTTCAACAAACAACTAGGATGCGGCAAAATTTGGAGATAGTCTGATATGACTTCAGGTTCCTAATAATCAATTTGCTTGTGTTGGAAGACTTCCCTCACATACTCTATCCCTAGCTTTGTCAGCCTGCAAATTATGAACCAAAATAAAGAATAAGAATATATATGTAGGCTATGGAAATATCGATAATGCTACTTATCCGTTAGAAGATCCATTTCAATCGGAGTTTGGTTTTGCCAAGTGAAGTATTCAGAAAATATAATAATTGCTAATAAACTACTTGTCAAGAGGTTCTGATCCTTTTCTGTGCTGGATCAAAATATCTGGAGAAGACAATTAACCCTCCGAAAGACATGCATGAAATACATGAACACACGTATTCTTTTGGACTTTGTTACCTCAAATGCATTCATGTATTCTTTTGGACTTTGTTACCTCAAATGCGAATAGGGTCCTAGCAACACTATACTTGAAAGATTTTAATAACAGAAATCAAAGTGGATGAACATTTATGCCAGTCCTTGCTTGTGGAACATTTAACCTCTTGCCACCTTTTCTTGCCCATATGCAACTAGTTAGCGTTGACTATAGATGCTCAGATTAGTGAACACAAAAAATTCACCAAATTAAAAAAACCAGGTTGTTGCTAACAAATTACCAAAATTAAAAAATGGACGTTCACTAAATCCTTAAATTACGATGATCACTTACTAAAAAATAATGCAATGTTTTTTTTTTTTTTTCAAAAAGATAGAAATAGGATTCAAATATTATTGACATGATTACCAAAATTACTAATATAGGTTTCACTAAATATTGTTGACATGATTACCAAAATTACTAAAACAGGTTTCACTATTTGTTCACAAATGCTAAATTTTGTTAAGCTAGGTTCAGAATTTCTTGCTAGCTTTTCAGAAATTAAAGAACTAGGTTTCACAATTGTTGCTAGATGTTCAATAAGGTTGAGGATGAATAATTATCTAGCAAATATTCTTTTCAGAATCAGTGTCTATATCCTTTGCCATACCAAGTAGTTCTTTTCATCACCCAATGCTAACTTGCTAAGAGATTAGAGAGAACCAACAACTTATAAAATGTAACAGAGAAAGGAAAGCAATTGGCTCTCGTTTGTAGAAGTAAAATAATATGGAGAAGGATAAATAAAATAAAAGAAAAAGGAAAAAAAGAGCCTACCATCTTCTGCCAGTTTGTCATTACAGTGATGACTGATAGGAGAGTGACCTGTGTGGCTCCACCAGCTATCATACCAATCCAGAAACCAGCACCTCCTAGATGCAAAGAAAAACCAGCAACAAGCCCCACAGGAATGCCAATCAGATAGAACGCGCCCAAGTTAACATAGGCGCCTAAATGCTGCCAACCACAGCCTCTAGAAATACCTGATGGGACAAAAAAAATGAACCACGCCCTTTATGTAGTTCTCTTTTTTTATGATGCAACTGAGTGACTGAAAATACATTATTGTTGGTATAGGTACCTGAAAGGACTCCTTGGAGGTTGTCAGTAAGAACTGAAATTGAAAGTAATGGGACCATTCTGGTGACATAATTTACAACCTCCTCCTCATTGCTGAAAGCAATTCCGACGAAATGGCGCAGTGATAGAAGAGTTACGCTCACCAGAACTGCCGTGCAAATTATAATGGACAAGGCGACAACTACTACTAAGCGGGCGCCGTCAGGGTTTCCCGCACCTAATTCATTTGACACACGCACGCTGAAACATGGACAAAACAGATATCAGGTTAAGTAGGCAGTAGAGAGCGATATAATTAATTTGATAAATGATGATAACAAGATATGCTTTCTCCTACCTTGCAGCTGTTCCGATGCCATATGGGAGATTGTACACCAATATGACTGTAGAGATACTGTTAAAAAGGACATTAGCTTTTTAGGTGTTGTAGCACAAGATTAAATGACTTTATACATTTATGATTATGCTTACCATATAGAGAGCACAGAAGTTTCAAGTGCTGCATTTGGTAAGAACCCAGAAAGCAGAACAAGCAGCTCATATGACCACCATTCAAGACTGTTATCAAGAAAATTGATTGATATCACCAATTAAAAAAGAAAGTGCAAGGCTAGAAGTTTATGAGATCAAAATTCATTTTTAGGTTACTCAAAGTACATGCACAGCACTCGAAGCTTATGAAGAAGAGTATTGAACAGGGTTTGCAGTCTACACTACAGAAATTGTCAAAATGAAAGCATCATCATGGAAATATGAGAGCATTTAATTACCAAATCATAAGAGCCGAAGGTACAGCCAACCGCATGAAATTGCCAATCCCTCGAAAAGCTTCCCACGTGAATGGAGCACGAGTTTTCTCACAAGAAGGTGAGAACTTAATGTAAAGACCAAGGACCGTGACTTCAACCCAGTCACAGATGCTGACTGCAAAAGCAGCTCCAGCATTACCCATCCCAACTTTGTAAACCATGAACCAGCACAAAGGAATAAAGACGGTGAGTGTAGTCAAGGAGCTCAGAACCATGGGAAAAATCAGGCTCTGGGATTGGAGGAACTTTGAAAGGCATTGAGCCACACTGAAGGCGAATAAACCAGGGATAAGCCACAAGGCATACCTCCCGGCCTCACTGGCTATTTGTGGATCCTGACCTATGAGAGGAAGTATGTCTGGGATAAAAACCCATATAATGGCCATGGGTACACTCGCAATAAGGAGTACAATTATAGACCTGTAGGTATACAAAGCCACCTTATGATACTGTTCTGCCCCGAAGGCCTGTCCACAGATAGTTTCCAATCCGGATGCCAGTCCCATCTGATTGAAAGTACAAATGTATCAGAATGCAAATTATTGTTTGATTAAACTTTTGTCAGCCAGGTCTTCAAACTGGTTATTCCATCCGCAGGTATGGTTTTGTAGTTCAAAAAAATGGGAGTTTAGCGGCAGTTGAAGGGTTGCCTAAATGGGTCTTGGAAGCCCAATTGTCAGTATTTGCGATACAATTACCGTCTAATCAATCAAAATCCAACTACTCAGGTTCCATAAAAAGCTAGTAGGTTACTAGGATTACGGAGTGTTAACAAAAATAAAAGAGACTAAATAAAACTCTTAAAAGTCAGTACTACAAATCTGCCTCGCATCGCATTCTCAGTTTGGCAACAACTCTGTTGCCTGTTGCAAAGGGAGGGGGTCCCTCCGTCCCTGTTCCAAATTGGGGGGGAGCAGTTTGGGTTCTGTCAAATCTGCGAGGCAACGGGACCGGGTACTCGTACTTTTTGTGACCATCATGCTCCGCGTGCCTTTTGACCAAGCACGAGTACCACCTGCCCCATTAGACGTCACCGGATATGAATATGATCCGGTCCGATCAGTGGGCATCGACATTCGTCAGTGTGAAGCAGCAACAGGAGCGCATTCCCACAAGCATCTACCAGGCCGCACACGATGCCAATGCGATCGAGTCGAGTCACAGGGGCCTACAGGGCTACAACCGCTAGACTCGGTGCACCTGTGAGTCACACACGTTCCAATCTGATGAAGACGCGCTCAAAAGCAAACGCTATCCACCGATCGGCGAGGAACGATGACGAACGCGACCAGCGGCTACGCGAACCACGCACCAATCAAACCACCTTGATTTCTCCCCTACCCGATTGAGCTTACGGCGAAGAGCTTTGAATTTAAAAAGGAAAAGAGAAATTGGGAAACGAGGAACAGCCCAGGTGGACAAGGGAGGGGATCGATGCTTACGAGGACGCTGAATCCGGAGACGTTGGTGAGCGAGTTGGCGATGGCCGCGCCGGCGAGGGGCACCTCGCCGAGGTGGCCGACCATGATGGTGGAGATGAGCTGCATCATGAGCTGCAGCAGCGCCACGGCGATCATGGGCGCCGCCAGCGCAGCCAGCCGCCCGGCCTCCGCCGTCGCCTCCGCCCACCACCCTTCCGACGACCAAGCGCCGCAACGCCGCCACCACCAGCGGAGGCGGCGCCGATCTCCCAAGGCCGACTCCGGGTCTTCCTTCCCCTCGCGCGGGTGCGCGAGCAGCAGCGGCGCCTCGGAAGAGCCCATGGCGCTACAGCCTCTTCCTGGCGCCGGAGCTAGGTCGGAGTCGGACCTCGAGGGCACGGGGGCACGCCGGCACGACCAAGTTTGCAGGCCTGGATGTTTGGTGGAATCGAGAAGACTACCCGCAAGGGTTTATGTACAGTGTAGATTTAAAAATGGATTGGCCGTGGAAAATGGAAAGCGATCGAGACACGGAGACAGTCGACGACCGGGCCGAGGCCCGTGGAAGGAAATGGAAGGGATGACGCGGGATCCGAAGCACGCGCCAAGTGTGGAATGGTAAACAGGGCAAGGGAAAGGGAGGCTGCTAGCCTGCTACTCCGGTGCCGCGCGGCTTTAGGGCGTGTTTGGTTGAGCCGTGGCTTTTGCAAAAAGAGTTATGAGCTGTGAAAAAACAGATGTGGGAAAGCAGCTGTGAAAAAAGCAGAAGGCCGTTTGGTTAGAGGTGTTGTGAAATCATAGGCTGTGTAACAAATACCTGTAATGCCCTTGATGGGTTGTGCGACCGTTTATATACAAATTGCTCGTAACAAAATAATCTACTCACTAACATGCATATAAATTACTATTGTAGTAAGGAAAAATAGTAATCTTGCATCCATCAAAGTCATTGGTCTACATAAATATAACAATATCCATGAAAAGGCTTATACAATGATCCAATCTCTGAACATAACCTCTTAACATAACTATTCTCAACTTGCACTAACTAAAGCATTAGCTATCCTAGAACGAATGTCATTCATGGATTCCTCATTCTCCATATCCTCATTCTCATCTCCTTGTGTATGTGTCGTGGTACTTGTATGTTGTAACCAAGTACTCCTCATCGGCATCACATCTCGCAAAAACTTTATCATGCAATTTTCTATCACGGATAAAATTATGCAATGCAAAACAAGCCATAATGATATGCTTCTGAGTATGAGGTGAGAAACTTGGCATATCCTTCAAAATACGCCACTTCTGCTTCAAGATTCCAAAAGACCTTTCAATGACATTACGAAGGGATTAGTGCAAGAAATTGAACATCTCGTACTTCCCTTGTGGTGGCCCAACGCGATTATGGAACTCTGGTATATGGTATGTGCTTCTTTTGAAAGGTGCAAGATATCCAATTCGGTTTGGATAACCCGAGTCCACAAAATAATATTTTCCTACACAACCAAGTTAGTTAGGTACATATAAAAATTGTAGCAGGGTTTGCTAACTTAACAAATGAACCATGCATGCCTTTAGGAGGCACAGGAAATGAAGGGAAATTTGCCAATGCATGATTGAGGATGCGTGTGTCATGTGCTACATCTGGCCAACCGACAACCACAAACGTAAACCTCATGTCAAAGTCACAAATAGCTAGCACATTCTGAGATGTATATGAATGATGGTTTGTGAGGTTCACCACTTCGTCCAGCGGCACTACCACTTTAACGTGTGAACCATCTATTGCTCCAAAATTCAACACTTCCTTTGAAGTATGGCTTGTGAAAAAAACGGTCCTCGATCTCTCAGCCAACCCGTTTCGGTTATGAAATGAAATATAAGAAGTTTATAATGGAAACTTTGAAAGTGGAGGATCAATTCGGAGGTTATATCCATTGGCATACATGATAGATTATTCCTTTCCCAACCTCTATCCCGAACCCCCACCCTTACTAAACATCCCTCTTCCCAAAAACACTTCATAAAAACTTGTTTTGAGGAACATGTAATCCCAATTTTGCTATGACCATTGGTTTTTGAAACAAAAAAATTTCGAAATATATCCATGTGGGGTCTTGTTTTGAAAATGGAACATCATGATGTAATTGAATTTTAATTACGATACTTGATTTAGGTGCTAAGACTTTTTCTATTTTCCACTAGTGGAAAAAAAACATAGCCATTGCCTCAATAGATGAAAGCTTTGGGGTTTGGTATGAGGCCTCAATAGATGAAACTTTGTTGGTTGAGGTCAATCCGTAGGTAGACACTAGCAAGTTATGAAGTGCATGAAAAATCTCAAGGCTCATCCGAAACATCTTATAAAAATCCCTCGGACGAGTCATTAACCGTAGCACCCATTGAATTCCAGTCTCCTTTGTTTCACGATATTCACCTTTGTGCAAATACCGCTCCGTATACAAATTGCCCAATTCTCCAAGCATACCAGCATGCTGTGCGAGCTCAGCAAGCAATAGTAGTCCCTGATGACCTCTTGTCGGCCAGGTGCGCACGGAAGAAGACGAGCGGGTGGGTACGGGAGTTCACGGGAGAAAATGAATAGAATGAGCGAAATGTTTTTTCCCATCATAACCAGTGGTAGTGGGTAATTTCTTCAAAGTTGCCCCTCTAAAAGCCAGTGAAAGCAGGGTCCAGGTGCTTTTGGAATTGTACTATAGTAAAAGCAGCTTTTGAGAGAAAGCACTAGTGGCTTTTGACCCCTTTGGTTGGGCTTTTGGCTTTTGCAAAAGCAAAAGCAGGTTGAAGCCCAACCAAACACATCCTTAGGACGTTAGTATTAGAGAAAAAAAAGAGAGAGAGAGCTGTCTAGCTCACTCACGTGAGCGGTCGCACGATTTTTCTTTACCGATGGTACTGTTTATCTTCCTCTCGCTGATGCCCACCGCCTTGCCGCGGTGCGGTAGGGTCTTGTTGAAGCTACGCCACCGCGGGCTACGAGGCAGAGCTCCGACGAGGCCCTACCATGCCTACGGTGCCCCTCCTTCCTCTCCTCCACCCTGGCACCGCTACAATGGCCATCCACACCCCTACCTCGCCATGGCCCGGCCACCTCTGTTGTCGCCAGGACCCTAAGGCCATCCGCCTCCATCCCCACCGTCTGGACTGCTTGTCTCCATTGGCTGGTGAATTCTATACCCACCGGAGTTATGGAAGAAGAGGGGTAGAGGCTAGATTTGGGAAAGAAAAAACTGAGTAATCAAATTCATCAATCACAGGGTGTGGGTTACCTTTGCTAAAAAATATCTGATTTGGCAACGACCGAATGTTTTGGCCTCTCCTAACGCTGAATTTTATCCATGTATTTACGTTGTTTTTCAGCTATATCATCTACACTGTTGTATTACTATATTTACAATGGTTTCTACAATATTATTTATCCGATGCAGTACAACTTCTATTTCTATTCTTTAGAAAAATTTACAAATTATTTCTATAAAATATAAATATCAGAGAAATATGCGTTCATAAATGTCAAACTGTTCGTCAATTTACAAATTTACAATGCATGGGATCGACGACGACGCGCCAACAGCACACAAATGCACTGCCGGCATTACTGCATGCCGGAGTTGAGACGGCCGGCCATCCACCGCAATTAATTGCACCGTTCACACTTGAGCCAACATTATATATTCGACATGTGCATAGCAAGGTAGCAGGGGACGACCACTCGACGAGACGATCGACACGGCAATTAAATTTATATAAAAAATGTGCTACTCCCTCTATCTCTGAATATTATAATTTTTTAAGTTGTCTTAAGTCAAACTTTTTAAACTTTAATCAAATTTCTAAAAAAAAACTAAGATGCATGGTTCCAAATTAGTACCATTAAATTTATCATACAATGTATTTTCATAAGATACTCATTTTATGTCATAGATATTGTTATATAAAGTTGGTTAAAGTTAAAAAAAATTAACTGACACGGATTCTAGGAGTTGCAACTTTTAAGGACGAAGATAATAGTTATCAAGAGCTTAATTACTAAGAATATGAATCCAATATGAAGACATAAATATTGATATTATTCTTCCATACAACTTAAATCAAATTTAAAGAACAATCGACTTACCCTAAATTTAGAATTCCATCTTTTGAGACGGAAGAAGTAGTATTAATTCTAAGTTTCCACCGAGTCAAAAACATCTCAAGTTTAAATTTATATAAAAATAATATAACATTCATATCTATAAAATATATTCGTTATAAAAATATATTATATGACTAAACTAATACTAATATTATTATGTATCACAAATATAAATAAGGAATATATATCTAGTTAATTTTGCTTGATACATTGAAAATGAGAAAGTTCACAGCCCATCTACTAAACTCTTAGATAGGCCCATTTTTGCAACGGCCCAATGCGAATCACTTTGTCCATGCAGAGGCTCTAGGGTTTTGAGGCGTCGCAGATAAGAGGAGATCCGCTCATTGCAATCCCCGAGCGCCGCCACTACCAGAAACCGAGCCCGACTGCCCGACCCCGGCGATCCCTCTCCCCCCTTCGTTCGCGCTGCCAGCCCCAATCACTCACATCCCCATCAACCATGGCGACGGCAGCAGGCGGAGGCGCGGTACGCGCGTTGTCCCAGAAGGAGCAGGACATACAGATGATGCTCGCCGCCGACGTCCACCTCGGCACCAAGAACTGCGATTTCCAGATGGAGCGCTATGTCTTTAAGCGCCGCACCGACGGTACGTGCCTTCACTCCTGCATCCCTGCCTCTCCCCCTCCTCCGCAGAATCCATGTAGATCCAGACAGCAAGGAGGCCGCTGCTCCAGTGTTACAGTTCCGGGCGTGAATATCCTGCGTAGATGGGCTGTGATCTTGTGTCTTTGTATTTGCAGTGTACTATGAGCTTTAGATTTTCTCAGAATCGGTCAGAGATAGATGTCCTTAGTAATTCAACTTTCGGAAGGCTAGTGCTAAGCATGAGGCATGTAGTACTGGGAATCTAGTGATTAGTTGTGAACTGTTTGGTGTGATATGCATTCCTGCTACTGTTTTTATCAGGCATCTACATCATCAACCTTGGCAAGACATGGGAGAAGCTCCAGCTCGCGGCGAGGGTTATCGTTGCCATCGAGAACCCGCAGGACATTATTGTCCAGTCTGCCCGCCCCTACGGCCAGCGTGCTGTCCTCAAGTTCGCGCAGTACACTGGTGCCCATGCCATCGCTGGGAGGCACACCCCTGGTACCTTCACCAATCAGCTGCAGACCTCCTTCAGCGAGCCTCGCCTGCTTATCCTTACTGACCCAAGGACTGATCACCAGGTGAAGGGAATTTCTGATTCAAAGTCCTTATGAAATATGCATGGAGTCGGTGGTGTGGTGTGATGGTGAACTAATTGTTATGCGTAATTGTTTGCAGCCAATCAAGGAGTCTGCTCTGGGGAATATCCCAACCATTGCCTTCTGCGACACTGACTCTCCCATGCGGTATGTCGATATCGGCATCCCAGCCAACAACAAAGGGAGGAACAGCATTGGATGCCTGTTCTGGCTTTTGGCAAGGATGGTTCTGCAGATGAGGGGCACTATCCTCCCTGGGCACAAGTGGGAAGTCATGGTATGCTAGCTTATGATGCTGTTCATCAAAATGACATAGGAGTGCAATGTGCTAACTTTTTTTTGGTATACTTGCATTCTTATATGATAATGTTGTCTGCAGGTTGATCTGTTCTTCTACAGAGACCCAGAGGAAGCAAAGGAGCAGGAGGAGGAAGCTGCCGCGGCCCCTGACTTTGCCGCAATCACTGATTACCAAGGAGCTGATCAGTGGGGTGGTGACCAGTGGACCTCTGATGTGGCTGCGCCGCCTGTTGCCCCTGGTGCTGATTGGGGTGCTGCTCCAGGTAACCTGCTTATAGAATTTCTTCATCTTTGGGTGAAACTTGTTTAGACGACAGTATTGTGTTTAGACAAGAACTATAACTCCTATACACTGAGTTACTCTTCTGCAATTTCATTGTGGTAATAACATGAAGGATTCTCATTCTCTTTTGCAGCTCCGGTTCCCACTGGTAATGGCTGGGATCAAACTGGGGCTCCTGTACCTGCGGATGGCGCTGTTCCTCCAGTGATTGCTCCTACTGGTTGGGACCAAGCAGCCCAGCCCACTGCCCAAGGCTGGGAATAGGCATAGAGTCATTACTCTTGCAGATTCTGCGGCTTCTAGTTGAACCTGTGTGGCTGTGCCTATGTTATGTTTTTTAAATTGCTTCTATGAAAGAGCTTTGTGAACATGCGCTATAAGAAGCCTTTTTTTGTTTTCTGTTGATTGCATTCCATGGATTGGTTCGTTATGTAGTTCTACATGATATCAATTGCTTGAGAAAATGTGATTTCCATGGATCATATATGGATATTACTACACCTTGGTTCCAAGTTTGATTTAGTATAGCTGAGAATGAGAGATGTCCTGCAGCTTTATCAATGGACCTTCATTCTCGAGTCTCGACCCTGCGGGACTGGAGGCTTCTCGATTAGATGAGATGAGATTCAGTTTTTTTTTTCCATCGTTGTCGGAATTCATTCTTCTCGTTACGGGTAGCCTAAGAGCCCATCGTTCATGTTCTCCTTGTTGGTTGTATTTGTTTGTGCCTGTCACTGCTCCACGGCACATGGGATAGTAGGCAATCAGAAAGCGACTAGGCATTTGCTTTTTCTCGGCAGTCGGTCCAATTAAAATTTGCAAGCATCGCAGCTTGGTTAATCAAGTATGCTCCTAACCATATTTCATTGATAATATTTTTATTGTAGTGTTTTTATAAGTTTTAATGGTTTTTTTCTCTCTCTTGATAAATTAGTCTTTTTAACTCATCAGCTGATTTATAAGTACAGCTGAACAAAGCCGGGTGGATGAAAATTCACCAAGACTGATTAACCGAACTGAACCAATTTAACTGAAAAAGTTGATTAACTGATTTTTTTAGTGATCTATTCGGTTAAGACTTTGGCTCTATTAGATTAACCAAAATTTATCTGGTTTTGAGCTGGTATTAACCAAATTAATCGATTAACCAAAATCCTTTCTATCTTATTATTCTAAATACTAAAATTATGCCCATTTGTGTGTTACGAAGAGAAATGTGTGTATGCGCAACATAGAAGTCCCTGATAATCAGCTCCTCCGTTAGGACTCATCCCAAATTACAGCTTAATCCAAAAATCTTAGTCAAAGTTTTCCAAGTTTGACTAAATTTATATAATAAAATAATAATATTTATAATATCAACTAAGTACCATTAGATTCTTTATTAATTATATTTTCATAGTATACCTATTTGATACTATAAATCTTTGTGTTTCTCTCTATAATTTTAATCAAACTTAAAAAAGTTTTAACTCTAAGATTTTTGGAATGACTTATTTAAAATGGATGGAGTATATCTTAATTTTTCACCTCTATTCTAATAGATTAGAAATTTAATAATATGAACACTATAGATACAATATATCATACAAAACATAATAATAAAATTTCATAATGTTTTTCTAACACAATATATGTCCTGAATCGCCGCAACATTTGAAACTGAAACACAGTGTCGCCCCAACACTGACCTGTCGTCCGCGAAGCATAGACAAAGGCCGTACAGAAACAATTATGAATAGACACCGCCAGGAAACTGAACAAGTACCAAATCGCCAGGAAACTGAACAAGTACCAAATATTTATACTTCTATAACATAACAACTATTTACAACAAAAGTGTTCTTTATCTATGGTTTTTCTCTCCTTTTTCTAATAGATTTTCCACTTTTCCATCTGATAATTTTCTGTAGAGAAGGGGACACAGGGTAAGCTAAACTAAAAGAATCAGATATATTTTGCCTATTTATTGTCTAAACTATGGTCAAAATTTTCACCATAGCAAATTGAATCCTGTACCCAATCCAACCACCAAAATCTCCATCTGACGAATATCAGCATTCAAACCTTCCAGTGATCACAACCATGTCGATCGATGCGAGACTTCTCCCATGTCCACCATCTCTTCCACATCGCCTCCCCTGCAGGCAGATGCATCTAGCCGGCTAGCCATCAGCCATTTCATCTGCTTTATCCGTCAGACATCCATTTCCTGCCGTGTCACAAATTCTACTGAGCTGACACCACAAAAGTCCAGGGCCTAGTAGCAAAGCATGCCTCCATTCATGACCCAGTCGAGCTGACACCACAAAAGTCCAGGGCCTAGTAGCAAAGCATGCCTCCATTCACGACCCAGTCCGCAAAGCGGTCAGAATAGTCCCGAACGTCTGAGAGTTGGCTGCTCGAACGAGAAAGATCTGTGTCATCCCTTCCCTGGTAAAATGAAAAAGGTTCACAGCATAAAGTTCAGATCTGAGGAGAGATGAGTAAACAAAAATTCAGTTGATTGTAATTCTCATTGCGTGCTCAGACAGATAGCTCAGAAAAAGTTAGATAATGAGGCTAACCTCATCAATGTGTCCTTGTTCACTGTATGACGTAGATGATTCAACACTGATAACATCCATAGGTGAATTGATAAGTGAGGACCTGCAAATCACAGATGTGATACATCTTTACAGTGCAAGGGGAGTAGCAGGATATGTAAATTAGTTGTTAACTATCTATGTTACCTCTCAAAAACTTCCTCATCACAGGAATTCCCTGAAGACGACAACAGATCAAGGTCAAGGAAATTCGAAGAATGCAATTCAGGGTAACCTAATCTTTTCAAATAACTCTGCCGCTCTTCTGACATGGAGTGTCTTCCAGGCACTGTGCCATAGTTCATACTGAATATATATATATAAAACAGACACAATTAACTCACATTGCATTCATGTGATAAAACAAATTCCAGTGGCCAACCAAATTCATGCAAGTAATGACGCACCTGGAGCACGGGTTAGGTTCACATATGGAAATTTCTGGCGCAGAATCAGAAGGTTCTCTAATATCATCCAGCTGTTGCATTGGAAGCAATTCTGTGTTGTTTGTTTCATTGTTACAGTTAGTTACAGGCAAGCTGTTGTCCAACAGTATGTTACCATCTGATAGTGACCTCTTTATGAATGATCTGGTGAAACAAATTTAATGAGGATTGATAAATTAGAACACTGAACCAGTACAAGAGTAGAACAATTGACAGAACTACCGGCTGAGTCCAGACTGCCAAAATATCTAGTTTTTGCTGTCCAAGTTCTTGTTGCCCTATATTTTTCAGTTTTAAATAATCTCCACTGTTCCAAGTATTACATCAGTTGCATAATCATTTTGACACAGTTCTCATGGATGGTGATTCTTGAAACAGGGTAAAAAAAAATGTACACTCTTTGTTGCTCTAAGTTCTGGAGGCCTATAGATTTGTAATTTGAAATAAGGTCTTCTGATCATTGGTCGATACATCAATATCCTAGCTATTTTTTTCATGTGGAAAAGAAAGTGATTTTCACGAGTAGAAAAAAATGCATGTGTTAAGTAGTAAATCATCGTACTAGAACACAAAGTGTATAATTAAAAGGTGTAAAATATAGCCATTTCAAGAAATGAAGCTTATAATCTGCACCTTCCAATCTCTTCTTTTAAAGTTCCTTGCCTCCCAATGTTGTAATGCTGATCTGAGTCCAGCTTCCACAATGCAGGTTTCCCTTTCTGAGGTTGGAAATGACCTAAGAACCTGCATTTTTTTAAGGACAGTAAGCTATTTTGTGATGAACATACAAATGTCAATGCTTTCCACTGGTTCAGTCATTCCTACAGAATATTATTTTGCAATATATTCATAAGCATACATGTTTATAGCATCCTGCTTCTCATGATCAGTGTAGGCGTTATTGTAGTAGCGTTGAAGGGTTCGAAGGAACTCCTGAGATTGGGTTGCTGCCTTCCATTGGCCCCTTTGCTCACAAAAGATCTATGGCAAATATGAGTAACATGAAATCAGACTGAAAAGTTCAAAAAAGAGATTTGGGACATCAAGTGGTCTTTTTATAACTAGTGGACTTTGACATTCCTGGGTACAAGAGAATCCCTTTAGAAGAAATAATTGTGGACATAGTTCAGAGCATTTTACATATGTGTCAGACTTCAGATGCCACAAATTTAAGGTGCTTATATTTACGAAAGAAAGAAGCACAGCCTTATGAATTAAGCCTTTCAGTAGTGAAGAATGTAGAAAATGTTCCCAGAGTAAGTTATATAACATGAGATATACCTTGTTGTGAGCAGCAGAGCCAGTATACTGAATAGCTAATGTATCACCCATCCGTTCATAGAAATCCATCAGATCATCAGCCAGAGGATCATGCAATTCAATTTTCTGTGCTTCAGTAAGCCCCAATGCATGAAGTTGACGCCCTAAAGCAGCTAAACCATATGCAAATTGTGCAACATTTGTGCGATCCAAGCAGTCTATGCAATTTGTCCTGAGGACACCCTTCTGTAATAAAAGAGGTACCAACTTAGCTGCACATTCAGTTTGATCTCTGCTACTACTGTCATCATGTGGTTTGGCAACAGTTCTTTCCCCGCTGTAATAAAAGGATAAAATAGGATAAAACGAGGTACAAATTAGGATCTCTTAACATATGAATTTGGCATAAATAAATACTCCCTCCGTTTCAAATTATAGTTCGTTTGACAAATGTCTTAAAAAAATTTTGCAATTGTAGTTAAATTTAAGTCACTCTTGAAGAACTTTTATTTCTAAATAACAACAAATGGAAATTTAGCATAAATAAATCAAACTTGGGTTTTAAAGTATTTGTACTTAAAGTATGTCGTAAAAGAAATTCTAGTGAAGGCTATTCTTTAAGGAAATTGATGAACTTTGCTGAACTATAACTCCCCATGATTTGACAACTTGAACTTGTGAATTCTTAAGGGGAAAAAAAAATCTTAGTAAACTTTAGAATGTTCCTATGTAGACCATAGGCTACCTTGAAGTGTCATCAGGTTTTGTCGATATACTTATTTCGCAGTGGAGGAATTCAGTTAGATCCAGCACATCTGATGCCACCTTGTTCAACAGTGCAAGCACATTGGCACCTTTCCTGAAAGTAGGAGGTAGCACTTCACGCGAAGGTACATACAAGATGATTGTCTTGCGTTGAAGGAGCAATCTTACATAAGATTCACTTGGAATACAATGCATTACCTTCGAGAAAGCTTACTCAGATCCATGTGTAAAAATTTTAGACGCTTGTCATCAGGTAGGCTCTTGTTAATGTAATGGATAGCCTTTGCAAATTCTGCACGGAGCAGAGATTCACGGGGCTTCTTCTCGCGGGTCTGTCAATGACAATATAAGCATAAGTCAAGACATTCACAACAAAGTATGAACAATATTGATGCAGCACTTGCCTTTATTAAGTTCAAGATGATTATTGGATTCCCATATCTAAGTGCAAGGTTCTCAAAATGAAGGCGGGTCGCCTTGTAGTCCACATCAGGTTTTACTGTAACAGCAACACATTTAGAATATCAGATCAGGTAGTCAACATAAAAGTTCATAATAAACCTAACTGAATAACTTACACATAATATCTGGTCTAATATTAAGTCTTGAAGTTTCCTGAAACCAGACAAGAGGTATTGATCCTCTATGTTGTACAACAGAAGCCATCTGAGTTGGGATTCCATCAGATGTGTCTTCAAAAACAATCTGTTCAGTTTCAACATCATTGGCTACTCTGCCCTTTTCATTAACACCACGTTTCAAGAATCTATAATCCAAAATGAATGAAAAAGTTTTCAGAAAGGTTAAAAGCCTGAAATAAAAGTAACACGGAATGACAGAATTGGCTGCCTGAGCATGTGTTTTTTTATCCAAGTTAAACTACAAATCTAAAGGCTCCAAAATTGTAACACAAACCTGGTTCCGGCAAAATGGCGTGAGCGCCTAGCTATGAGGGTCAACCAAAAATCCTTCCCAGATACAGAGAGCTTCGACTGTCACACCAAAACAAATGTATTAGCATGTCTTCATATGGAACTTCATTTGCATTTGTATTCAGGACTGCCATTTTGAGATGTTTTTGTTGTCCTTGGAGTAGGATCAAGACACAGTGCTCGACACTTACTTGTGAGAAAAATTAAAATGGCTAAAATATAGCAATGGAATTTCATAATGAAGCATTAGGGGAAAAAGTTAAGACTATATGATGTTACTCTGTATTAGCAACATATATAAAAGATGGATTAGAAAAACTGAATAAAAATAATAACAGACTGCTGAGACTTACGAGCAAAGGTTTCGACTCAGGAAAGCCTCAAGCAGCTCAAACTGAAAAATGTCAGCAGGTTATACAAAGCCATGCCTTTGCAAACCTTGTTTCAAGCTTTCACTATATATCAGGTCATGAGACGTGGAGTAAAACGCGTAAGTTAGTGGGGTGTCATTGAGTTAGCAGCAGCCCTACTTGTGGTCTTCAATGATGAATAGACGGTACTGGTGATATGGATAAGCTCATAATCAGAACTTTAAAGGAGGGATCGATTAACACACCAGCAAAAGAACTTTCAATTTAGTTACCACGGAAGATTATACCTGTTTAAAAAATCCATGGACTAAGGCAACAGTCCAACAGGTATTCTTGAGATGATTCCGAATTGCTCGTGTCAGAAATTCATTCCATACACACATTGTTTCATAAACAACCTGCCCAGTATTCTTCTCGTTTATGTTCTTCTGAAGGCTGCGCATGATGTTGTAAGAGTAGCTGAAGAAGAAATCCTTTGAAAGATCAACTGAGCAAAGCAGGCGCTTATATCTACAGAAATTGAGAGATGAGAGCATAAATCTCTTCATACAACAAAATGAAAAAAAAAAAAGTTGAAAAATATACTTGTCATATGGAACAATGAATGTTAATAAGAATACTACAGCAGCAAGGAAATTTGAAACTTCTCTATATACCTCCAACCATATGAGCAACTTACACAAAGCTCAGAACTGCAACAATTTCCATTATTCCATTATGTATATTGGCTATATGAGTTGGATGTACGCTGTTTCTGAACAAAAAAAAATCTAAACACATAGGAGAAATGGAGCTAAATGCACACAACAAACAAAATATTACTGTATTATTGCACAATCGAATAAAACCATAAAATGGAACAAATGAAGAAAACTGGAGTACCATATGCAAAATGATGTAAAACAATACAGACAAAGGAGAGGGGGGGGGGGGAGAGGGTACATCAACACCAAGAGTGCCTCAACACAACATAGCAACCAAAATGAGATCAAATATGTGGAAAGAAAGCAACCAACAATGACGTAGACGAACAGCAAAGCTATAAAATGTACACTAGATAGCAAGCTGGCATTATTGATAATGTTAAGAACCACTGATGGAATTACAACAGGCAATACACAATATTTACATGTTGAAAAAATAAAAGACCTGTTCTCATCCCTAGAATAAGCCACGTTGGGCCAGACTATAGCACTTGGAATTGCAATCATTTCACTCTTGCCAACGGAATAAATTTCATGGCCGCATATTGTGCCAATTTTCCTTCTCCTTGTTATTATAACCATGTAATAAGGACCAAGAAACTTTACAAAACCTGAATAAGCAAATAAGTATATGTTATAATTCGAAGTGGAAAGAAAGAGGGTTGTGATTGATATGTTTGACATGTCAATTTTTTGCATTACCAACTATTCCGTAACATTTTGTGACAAATTTCAGTCCACCAGTCAACCTGTTCCCCTCATGGATCCGCCAAAGCAGTTCTTGGCATTCATTCTCTGTGTAAATAGTTGGATCCTCCTCGACACCCAGCTCAGTGGACTCCAACCGATCAATTTTTAGCACCCTCCAGTGAATCCTGCTCTTGTCTCTTCCAATAAGATAAAATTTCTACACCAAAAAAGGTGCACACATATTAACTACAATAAAATTGAGCAATAAATAAAATGCAAAGAGCTTTCAACATCAAGCCTCATCTGCAGTAAACCAATGGAACAGTACAAGAAAAAACATCTCAAATTGCCTATTGTCTATTATTGTATCAACATTGAGGTCTTCATGTCTAGATAACAAAGCTAGCTATCCTCCTGGAGACTTGAAAAGGCATATGCATATGCAAACAAAAGCTGAAACCTTGTATTGTTTTTAATTGGCATGACACAGGCTATTGCACATTAGGAGCCAAACAACACAACAGTAAAACCAAAACATCATTCTAGCAAACGGTTTAATACATCTGAAACAATTGCAAGGAATTAGCCAAAAGGGACAAGGCCTTTTTGTTTTCATTGCCATTCCTCCATTGCAAAAGAAACAAAAGGGATCTTTTGCAACCTTTTTGCAGCCTTTTTCCCTTTCCAGTAACCTAATTGAACAGAACGAATCGTAATGGATACCCATCACGCCATGGTAGCATTAAATCACACAAGAATTCATAATAAACAGGAGTTTAAAAACACAACCTCGTAACAAGCCAAACACAAGATGTTTGGTGTCATAGGGATCACTAAATCCAAACAGCCTTAAACTAGCCTTAAACTGGAACCAACAGAAGAAACAAGATTTGCAAGAGATTTTCTTACCGATCTGGTTTCGTAGAGCCGAAACTTTTGAAGGAATTTGCCACCCGTCATAGCCTCCATCGGAACAGATGAACAAACGACGAGAGGAGAAATTGTGACGAAAAAAACAAAGACTCAGCTCCTCTTCGGCTGCTTCAAATAGAGCATCTTAGCCCCAAATGCTCTGGGGGAGAGGACCCAACCAAAGCCTCCACCTTTCAGATCAAGGACGCCCAAACTAGCGATAAACGGATCCAAATGGATTCAACTCAACCCAGCGACCAGAGATTTCCCGCGACTTTGGATCTACGGCACAGGACAGCTCGGCGCCCGCACCTCAATCAAGCGAAACAAATTCGCCGGTACGATCTTAGGACCGGATGGCTCCGGAGCCGGTCCGCGATGCAACCAAAATACGTCGTAAAGAAATCGATCTAAAACCGAACAACAAGAAATTTCATATGAATTGTCACAGAGAGATTTGGAGAGGAGTGGGACAGAAGGATTCGGTGAAAACAACGGCCGCAGGAAGAGATGTACCAGCAATAAGCGAGACTAAATACTCGGAGTAAAAGAATGGATTTTTCTGGAGGTGCGGAGAGGGAGGGAGGGAATGGGCAGCGCACAGCCACATGAAAGCTGGCTGGCGACGACGGCGTCGTCCACAAAAGCGCCACGCAACGCCGAGCGAGAGTGGCAAGCGGGGCAAAACCGTGTAATCATTGAAGGAACAGTATCTTTTCGGTATCTTTTGGTGCTGGCTCGCCATAGTTTAGTGAACAACTTCTGTTTCGTCTCGTCCAAGAGGAAAACGGTAAATTTCTGCTTTTTGCGGCATGACGGAGTAAAATGATGCTACTCTTTTTTTTTTTTTTGCTACTTTTTTTTGCGAAGAAAGAGACGAGAAAATGATGCTACTCCATTATTAGCGGTAAGAAAGAAAAATTCAAGACCACGAGGAATTATTCTAGCAAACAGGATTTTTTTCCCCAAATTTTTATTCGATTTCGGGCCTTTGACTTTGTGGGATTCTCTTTTAAACCTTTCCAATAACTAAACTAGCAATTTAGTTGGAAACTTCAATCGTGGAAACAATCTTCATGAAAGAATCCTTAAACAAGATGGTATATTTATTTACTTAAAAAAAGAAGTATTGAGATGTATATGACAAGCTTTAAAGATGGAAATTATTAGTATAGGCTTGGATGGATCTGGCAGAGCACTGGATTTAGGCAGTTGGTTCAGCCACTAGAGGAGAAAACATCCCATATGGTATTATTAATGCAATATCGACGGACAAAAGAGGAGAAGAGGGAGGAAGCGTGTAAGCAAGACAAGATGCTACACATAGCTTTCTGAAAGAGGGACCAAGAACTGGAAGCTAATTCATCAGTTCATCTTGTAATTGGCCATGAAGAGTTCGAACATTTGCTGCAATCAGTGGCCAATAATGATGGTAAATATATACTGCTATGATCTTTTGGTCAGCAAAAGAAAAGGAGAGGAGCCTTTTACTGCAAGATTTTGCTCAGTCTTTGCACAGTTACTACACACGATATATTTTTTGAATCAATCGTTGTTACTGCAGAGGTGCAGTTCAATGTCAATCAACCAACTACTTGAATTGACAACGAGGCCTTGTACCCTTTACATGTGTGGAGTGAACAGCACCAGCGGTCTATTTGTTCCCCAGGAGTCCAGGACCACTGGAAATCATTTCCTCACACACAACTCTAAAGAAAATGCAGCAAGCAGGTCGATGATGTGTGCTGAAGAAAACAGACACCGAGGGCAGGGAAGCCATACTGAACAC
The DNA here is from genome assembly GCA_015844335.1 of Chrysopogon serrulatus. Taxonomy (NCBI): domain Eukaryota; kingdom Viridiplantae; phylum Streptophyta; class Magnoliopsida; order Poales; family Poaceae; genus Chrysopogon; species Chrysopogon serrulatus. Next base: position 25,433 of record JADLZL010004713.1, read on the forward strand.
ATAACATTTCTTCTTTTTTGTGTGTGTATGGTTTCAGTTAAAAAAGTATTGGCAGACGATGCAGCAGTCCATTAAACACGATGCTTATCTACAAACCAGCCCATCAACGTCAGCGTGCATGATCCAAAGACAGCTTTTTTTTACATGGTTACTGTTTAACCCATCTGTCCCAGGTGCTATAGATTCCAAACAGGTGTTGGGAGCAGGCGCCTCGAACACGAGCTCTCGATGTCGTACATGCGTTCCTGAGAGTCCTTTTGGTTGGATGCGTCTCCTCCTTTTCGGTGGCCTTTGACCATTGCTTTTTGGGGCAGCTCGGCCGCGCTGCTTGTGCTTCGTCTGTGAACGCAGGCATTTGTTAGGTGTGTGTCCCCCTCCCTCTTTTCCACATGGATCGGATTAGTGGCCGTGAGCATGGCCATGTAGCCAAGAGTGATGGCAGGGGCACAATTCAGTGCCTCCTTTTTGAAATGTCCCTTTTCTGGTAGGTGGCTGTGGATGTAGCAAGTCCACACTTATATGCTGCTTTTTAGCATAGTTTTTTTCCGTGTCTGTTCTTTTCTGAATTTGAGAGATTGATGGACAGTTAAAAATTCAGAGGTTTTGATATAAAGGGTTTCTTTACTGGTCCGTGAAGACTCACGTTGAATGCAGATTCTGGAAGTTTGCTGATAGGGAACGGAAACTTTGGCCCGTTGCCTGCTATTGATATTGGAGATTTTGTAAGACTGTCGAAAAGGCCCTGCGGTCAGCAATAGACGGAATCTCTTCGGTCGGTTCATGCATGTCCCACAGTACTCCCAGGATCTGTAGAAAGCTGCTACAGTTGTGTATGCTTGTATGCCGTGCAATATGACTTGAGGTACTGAATGGCCCACGGCATGGGCCTGTTTGATACGTACTCCCTGCATCCTGCAATTGATGGACTAAATTTTGTCTAATCCCAATTAACAATCACTCTCACCGTTTGTAGATTATAAAATATTTTGGCTTTTATAGATGCATTATTTTTACTATCTATGTATACATATTATATATTCAAGTGCATGTCAAAATATGTAGAAAAAATAAAACATCTTATAATTTGAAATGTTAGTCAACTAAATTTTAATCACCTAAGAGCATCTCCAAAGAGTCTCCCCTTAAATTCACTCTCTAAATCATTATCTAGAGAGTCATTTTAATAAAAAAAATCATTCTACCCTCTAACAGCTTTTCTCTATATACCTTATGAATGGAGATTGGAGAATGGCAATATTTGAGATCTAATTAAAAGGTTGTTGGAGAGCATTTAATACCAAAACATTTATTCCTATCGATAAGAAAGGGTTTAGAGAAACTTGTACAGTAGCTCTAATAACTAGTGGTCTAATAATAATTACTAGTCTTAGGTGTGATGGCTATTGTGTTACTCCCTGCATCATAAAAAGAATGAACATCCTGCTTCCCAATGAGTCAAACTATACTAAGTTTGATTAAATACATATTTAAAAATACTAATGTTTTTTATGGGTAATAAGCATGACTAATCAACATATTTTTATATAAACATTTTATTAAATAATATTTTAAAAAATATATTTAAACATGAGATTGTTTTACTCCTCAGACAAAAACTCTAAGTTTCACACCACCTTTTGTTTATAAGTTGTCTTGACTTTTCTAAATATATAGCTATTGCTTTAAATCTAAATATACAATATGTCTAGATATATAATACAAATTGAGTATAAAAAAATCAAAACAACCTGCGAGTTAGAACAGAAGGAGTATTCTGTTCGGACCAAGGCAGTGTGGCAGTGGCACAATCTGTGCGCATGGGTTCCATGCTAGTGAGTAGTGACGACGAGGAAGACGCTGATAGATGGTTCACCAAACACCAAGTAGCAAGCAGCGACTAGTGCCAGCTCTACCTGTCGCAAGCCGAGTTCAGGCCTTGTTCAAATCGAAAGTTTCTTCAACCGGAACTCCTCGTAGAAGACTTTCGTTTGTATTTGATAAATATTGTCCAATCGTGGCCCAACTAGGTTTAAAAGATTCATCTCGTGATTTACAACTAAACTATGTAATTAGTTATTTTTTTACTTACATTTAATGCTCCATGTATATGGATACAAATTAATGTGATGGAGAGAGAGTGGAAAAACTTATAACTTGCGCACGAACTAAACAAGCCTTCATGATCATACATAGAGGTCATCGCCAGACGTCAGTTGTGGCACGTGGAACATGCATCGCTATTATTCTACCATACGCCGTCGGTAAAAGTCTCGCTTGTTCAAACTTGTACGCATACATGATACATGTACACAAGCCAACATCGAATTTAGAGGTTGTTTGAATTCGATCTAGAAAACTAAAAATTAACATATAACATATCGTGTGATAATTAAGGATGGACTTTGGTCGAATTCGCATGCAGTTGAATCCCTATAGCACTATTTATCACATTTCAATTTGAATCCAAATACAGATACTAATACAAAGTGGATATGTCGAATCCGTATTCGTATTCAGATATCTAATTAATTTTGAAGATAACTGTGATCGATAGTGTATAGTATAATAACTTATATATTAATATTTTTCAAAAATGAAATATATAAAAATCAACAAAAGTATAGATCTCTCTATTTATATAGCTATTTAAAATTTAAAAATATTGAAACTAATAAATATATAAATGAACAAGTACTTAAAATTACTATGATTAGCCACAATAAAGTTAATTAAAGTTACCTTTATATATCATTAATAATATTAAATTAACGTAATGTCATTGTCCATAGAGATAACATTTAAATAGTTTAAAAACAATGCATATATCTATTGTATTAAAAACATTATCTTTTTATTGTTATTATTTAAGTTCTATATGGTTTTACCGATGCCCTTTTTATAAGGTTTTAATATTCATAGATACAAATAATGTCGGATATCTCACATTTATTTTAAATTAGATAGAGAATAATCATAAAAATATAGATTTAAATATATTCATTTAGTATCTATATTAAAATCGAATACAGATATGAATATCCATGTTAACATTAAAATGGATAGTGTGTGTTGGATTTAAAATATTCTTAACAGATACAAATAATGTTGGATTTAAAATAGATACAGATATGAATAATCATAAAAATATGGATTTAAACATCAGGATCCATCGATATATAGGAGTGTAAGCATCAGGATCCCGCTGGCGGCCCGACGACGCTGGAGCGGCGCGGCTAACGTAAGATCCTCCAATTGCTTTATTTACCCTTTTTTTCTCGAATACGCAAAAGGTTTGCGTATCTTTGTATTTAAGAAAGAAGTTTGTTTTTTACATGACGCTCGAGGCGCCCATCTGGTGAGGGGAGGTTTACAAGTTGGAATTACGCTCTCCTCCCCGCACCGTTCTTCCCTATAGCCGACTACTCCCGTATGAGACTACCAAGATTGCAAGCCCCGGCTTCGATCCATTGGTCGGCGGTGTGCTTGATGACTGACAATATGTGGTTTACCGGCGCTGCTGTGTCCCGGAAGAGGCGGGCGTTTCGTTCTTTCCACAACTCCCAAGCGACGAGGGCGAACAGGGTGTCGGCGCCTTTCCGCTTCTCGCCATGCCATCTCGATCTCCATGCTTCCCACCACTCGATGAGGTTGACCCGGCCGATTTGTGAGCTGTCAGCGCCGAGGTGAGCAAGGATGTTCCACCATATCTGCTTGGCGAAGGAGCAGTCTGCAATGATGTGGTCTATGGTTTCCTCTTCTTGGTCGCATAGGAAGCAGGCGTCCGGTGCGTCCAGGCCGTGCCTCCGCCATCTGTCGGCAGTCCAGTGGCGTCGCCTGATAGCGAGCCAGAGGAAGATCTTTACTTGTAGGGGTGCCCAGGTTGCCCAGACCCTGTCACAACCTGGCACGGGGTAGGCTCCTTGGTGCAGGGCGCGGTATGCCGAACGGGAGGTGTAGGATCCGCTCTCCGTCCATCTCCATGCTAGCTTGTCGTCGGCCTCGCAGAGGTTTATGTGGAGCAAGGCGTCCCAGAGTTTGAGGAACTCGCTGATGGCCGCGACCGTCATCCCCCCCTGATTTGTGAGACCCAGGCGCGGTTATGCAGGCCGTTTGCTACTGTGGTCTCTCGGCGGTGTGTCGCTGATACCATGGCCGGCAAGGAGGGCGCAAGATCTGCGACTGACGACCCCTGGATCCATCTACCCGTCCAGAAATTGGTGGACCGCCCGTTGCCTAGGATGGTGAAGGTGGAAGCGGCGAAGAAGCTTTCCACCTCCCTGTTGGTCTGTAGGGGGAGGTAAGACCATGCCCTCTGCTCATCGGTGTGACGTAGCCAAAGCCAGCGCGTCTGTAGGGCTATGGACGTCAGGTGTAGGTCTGGCACACCTAGGCCGCCTAGCTCCTTGGGGCGGCAGACCGTTGGCCACACCACCATGCATTTGCCACGCACCGAGCCCTCTTTCCCAGTCCAGAGGAACCTCCTACATATGGCGTCGATCTCTTTTCGTGCCCAGGGCGGCAGTCCGTCAGCGATGATGGTGTAGATCAGGATCACTGAGAGGACCGACTTGATCCAGATGAGGCGTCCACTCCTTGCCATGAGCGGACCGTGACAGGCAGGCAGCCATCTGGCCACCGCGTCAACTGTGGCCTGAATAGATGATTTGGGCGGCTTCTTCGTGCTTAATGTCAGGCCCAGGTAGACGATCGGGAATTGGGTGATCTGACATTCCAGGATCTCCTGCATCTGAGGTAACGCCTCCTCATCACCAAAAATGAGCGTAATGGAACACTTCGCCAAGTTTGTTTGCAGGCCGGAGGCTACGCCGAAGATTCGTAGTATCTCCCTGATCGCCCGTGCCTCGCTCGGAGCGGGATGGATGAATAAGATCACGTCGTCCGCGTAGATACTGCAGTGGTGCTTGATCACTGGTGTTCCCAGGGGCCGGATCACCCGCTGCTCCCGCGCCTGAGCAAACAGGCGGGCTAGCACCTCCATGACAATGATGAAGAGCATTGGGGAGAGCGAGTCGCTGAAAGGTCCTAAATGGCTAGAGGGGGGGTGAATAGCCTATAAAAATTTCTTGCAAAGCACTAAACAAATCGGTTAATATAACAAATGGCGAAGCAAGTGTTGCGCTAGCCTAATGGGGGTTGCAAGCCAACCTAAACAATTCTAGCAATCCTAATACACTAGGCACACTAAGAATAGGGTCCTTAGCAACACAACTAGGCTACACAACCTAATACACTACTTTGCACAAATGTAATCGCAAGGAAGGAAACCGAGTAGCAAACCGTGCCTTCGGGAAGATGACCAATCACCGTCTTGTCAATACAATGAAACCCGAAGAGATGATCCAACAGAGAAATCCAAGTTGATTTCGAAGGATCAAGCCACATAAGAACACCGAGGGACACAAGATTTTTATCCCGAGGTTCACGTGCTTGCCGGCACGCTACTCCCCGTTGTGTCGACCACACACTCGGTAGTTCGGTGGCTAATTGGCGTCACAAGCCAAGCCCTCACCGGGCGCCACAAGAACTCACACAAAGTGAGGGTAACTCAATGACACGAGATTCCACTAAGGATTCCTTTCGCGATCTCCCGCGGGGTGGGATCAACACCCCTCACAAATCACCTCGGAGTGACCAAGAACAATCTTCAACCTTGCTCAACTCGGCTCGCCATTTGCTCCAACCGTCTAGGTGACGGCAATCACCAAGAGTAATAAGCTCAATCGCAGCAAGAACGCTTACTAGTGCCACTAGATGCTCAATCACAAGGCCAATGCACTAGAAGCTCTCCCAATCACTCTCTAGATCAATCAAGATGAATGCAAAGTAAGGGAGGAGGTTTTCTTAGCTCTAGGGGATGTCAAGTATGTCAAAGTGCCAAGAGAAACTTCCCCAAGCCAGCCAAATCACTTATATAGGCGCCCACAAACTCACATAGCCGTTACACACAAAAGCAAGCCGGTCTGCAAGATCGGCCGGACGCCGAGACGGCTGGATTGTTGGCCCAACATAATGGGCCCTGTATGCCGTTTGACACTTGGACGCCAACGACCAGGCTATGTGTCCATGATCGCGGGTGATCCTCGAGAGGTCATCGAAAATGCCCGGTGGATCTCCCGTGAATGCATTGTTGACCTTATGGAAGGATGAATAAGAGACCGTCCCGGTCAGATACTTGAGTGGCGGGTCGGGAGGGTTGACACCCAAACACCATCACCTCTGCTCTCATGTGACAAAAGTGTCTCTCCACTTGTGCACGTGTGTTAGCCTTTTCAAATGATTTTTGCAAGAGTTAGTAAGCACACTAGGTCCCTAATGCATATGTAAAGTCATTGCTCACCTAGTGGCACTAAGATAACCGTTATTGCGTGACATCGCCCCTCTTAATAGTATGGTTATCAATCCTACACCCGGCCATCAACTTCTCTACTCGCCTATGGCCGGCAAAATGGAAATGCCCTAACATATACCTTTGCCTCTAGCATTCCATCTTGCTCCTCATCTCCAAGTGTGGTACTTGATCACTTGTGGTCTTCTCCAACACCTTGATCACCATTCCACCACTTGGTTTGGACTTCCCCTTTCTCTAATGCTACACACTTAGCAATAGGGTTAGTCCTAGATTTCATCAATTAGCCAAAACCAAACTAGGGCTTTCAGTCGCCCTGCCTGACCCCCCTCCTGTGGGTGATAGGGGGTCCTGGCCTGCCGTTCAGGAGTATTCTGGAGGTAGCCGAAGATAGAAGTGTCGCCACCCTTCGCCTCCACGTATCGCCGAACCCGAACGCTCGTAGCGTGTCTAGAAGGAAAGGCCAAGAGACCGTGTCGAAGGCCTTGGAGATGTCGAGTTTCAGCAGTGCCTTTGGTATCTTGTTCTTCTTCAGAAAGACTGCGGCTCGCTGTACGAACTTGAAGTTGTCATGTATTGTTCTCCCCCTGATGAATGCATTCTGGTTGGGCGAGATGAGGTCGTGGAGTTTTGGTGCGAGCCTGGTCGCCATGAGCTTGGACACCAGTTTTCTGAGGCTATGTATCATCGTGATCGGCCGGAAGTCTGCCGGGGTGGATGCTTCGGGCTTCTTTGGCAGGAGGATGACGTATGCATTGTTGACCTTATGGAAGGGGCGTGCGTCCCCATGTGAGAACGCTTGCACAGCCGCAATCACGTCCTCCTTGATGACCTACCAGGTTGCTTTGTAGAATGCTCCGGTGAAGCCGTCTGGACCCGGCGCACGGTCGGAGGGGGTGTCCATGACCGCCACACGTATCTCTTCCTCGGAGAAAGGCTGGTGGAGGTCATCGAGGTCTGTCGGCATTACACCGAGGGCCATGAAGTCCACCGATGACCCCCCGGAAGCTGGTGACCCGAACACCGCCTGGAAGTGTGACGCAATGGCATCCTCCATGTCTGCGTGCGTGCTGAGAATAGCACCGTCCCCGCTCCTCAGGCGTAGGATTTTGTTACGCCTCTTTCTGCCCCTTGCTAGCAGGTGGAAATATTTCGTGTTGGCGTCCCCTTCGGCCAAATATCGTACGTGCGACCGTTGCCGTGCAATGGTGCGTTCGAGAGACGCTAGTCCAAGGCATTTCATTTTTAGCATTTTGCGCAGCTCGTATTCGTCGTCCGACAGGGTGCGTGTCTCAGCCGCTCGATCTAGTCTGAGGGTGAATTCGCGAGCCAGTAGGAGCTGCTCGCGTACGTTGCCGATGCGGCTCGCCGCCCAGCTCTGCAGTTCCCGCTTCAGGTTCCGCAAGAGTGCGTCGAACCGGAGTAGGGGGTCCGTGATGTTGTCTGGGCAGGTCCACCCCTCGACGAGGGCCTCCCGGAAGCCGGCTGTTTTCGGCCAAAATGTCTCGAAGTGGAACCGCGGTTTCGCGTGGATTGACATGTTGGTCTGTAACAACAGCGGGCAGTGATCTGAGGTGTTTGAGGCTAGGGCCTGTAGGTGGCAGTTCGGGAACATGTCCTCCCAATCGAGCGTGACGAGCGCACGATCCAGCCGCACGAGCGTGGGCGATCGGTGCCGGTTGTAGTATTGGGCTATTGGCCTTCTGAAACGGGCAGCGTTTGCCGGTTTTGTGGTAGTGATTCATTAAGAACACAACCTATAAATATATATGGTTTGAACAGTTGAATCTCCAATAATTATATGTTTACATAAATATGCTGTGTATAACATCTTGAATCATTATTCTTGCTAACGTGGTACTGATAGTGAGGTATACCAAGCACATCCCCCCGACCGTAGCTGTGTAGCATGAGCCTGACAGATGAAGCGGCGCCTCCGAAATGTCCTTTTGGTTTTTCCGTTCTGCATGCGGCCCAGTGCTCCACTGTTCGCGCATGTTGGTGTGCCTGCCAAACGGTACGCCGTATCTGTCCTCCATCTGATTTGGACGTCACACTTGACGACGAATCAGCTCCAGTCGTACTGTGGTAGTACACTACTGGTACACGCCTACTACTGTACATGGCTGCATCTCCTGTATCGTCCAGATATTATGCATACGTACGCCGTATATTAATGACACTGTTTCAATCAAAACAAAATGGTAAAGGTCAGCAGTTTGGTTATTCACGCTGTCCAAATAAACAAACAAACAAACGTGAAAAATCACCAGCTACTAGTAGTATATATGTTTACTTACCTACGAAGAATTAACAATACACGCTAAAAAAACACGAGCAAAGTAGCAGTGATGTCAACTGATCGCCGTTTGCTAATTTAAAATCTGGGAGTTCAGACCCTGAGTTCCTCCTGACTAATAGTAAACGAGAACAAATAAACAGACATCTTGCGGCATCAATATTGTGCTGCCGTGCTCGCCACTTAAACCAACGCCATTGGCCCATCCTAGACTACTAATTTAACTGGGCGCGAAATCTCTGCGTCCGCATCGGCGACTCGTTCAGCGTGCTGAACAACCACAACATGCTCCATCGAGACCTGTCCGTGTCACTGTCACTGGCGCTAATATAATTAATTAAAATATTTCTTACGCTTCTCTCGCGTCCCTTTCGGATTGCATGCATGGTCAAGTCAATACAGTTTGCGATATAATATATTCACCCGTTAATAACGTGTTACGAATAATCAGTTTTCCACCGTTCGTTCACGCTAAAACGTACGCAGTGTCACACGATCACGTAACATGCATGCAATACCCCGGAGATGCACTTCTTACAGCACATCTCTGGTTTTCGTCAGGACATACCTGAAATGCTTGACCAGGAGGCCAGGCCAAACTTCGATGGGGCAAAGGCGTTTTTTTTTTGGGTGGCGAATGGGCAAACGTTCCTTTGGGTTGCCCTATTCTCGACAGACAGATTGCAATTGACATTAAAGTGACGAAAGAATAATTTAGGATTTGAAAGAGGTTAGGGCAAAGGATTAAAAGGCAAATGTAAAAATTTTGGTCTTTATGTCAATTGGATCCCTAACATATCTTTAACACATATGTTAGTTTCTAAACTTGTGTTGTCATCTCAATTACCAAAACTACATGCCATGATCATGGACATATGAACCTTACGCGCTTGCATAGCGACTTTGGCAAGGCTTTCGACAAAATAGCTAATGATTTTAAAATTGAAGGTTGAAAATTGAACTTTCAGTTGGAGGTACAAATGCTAATGACTAATAATACTTAGACCGACAACTAATTTAAGAATATACATATATGAGATATAAATTAATTCATAAGTATATATTGTCTAATGATGAATACAATAGCATAAATCTTGTATTATAGAAATCATGTATCAAGTTAACGACAGGCTCTATGCAATTTTATATATTTATTGTCCAGAGAAAAAAAATGTTTTAATTAGGATAAAAATCTAAATGAACCTTAAAAACGTCAAATAAATATGTTTTTTTAGATCACCACAATTCTTTTCAGATGATGTATAGATTTTGCCCTTTCAATTATACAATATATATCATGAAGGTTCATTTCTCAACCTTCAATTTATTAGAAACTATATATTACTGACGTGTCAATAAAACTCAAATTAAAACTACTCCGCACGGCGTGGCAACTCGGGTGCAATTTGTGCGGGTTAATAATATTTTGTCAGCTTTTGATAATTCTGGAGTATCTATATATATATTATCCGATTTTGTAGGGTTTAAAAGTCAGCTCACCATACCAACTGAATGTCGAGAAATGGACTGTATCTTCTTCAAAATGGAGGAACTGAATACTAGAGATATCTTTCATTCTTTGGAGAACACGCAAAATAATATTTTATTTTATTACCCATGTGTACGAATTGGTGTGAGGGCAGAAAATACAACAGCAATGCTAGCTGCATGTATATACTCATGACATTATGATTTCCTACATGCACGGCTGCATCTGGACAGCCATGACTGATCGAACTACCTAACCCTATCATTTAATCGTTACTAATTTGATTTTTTATGGGAATTTACCATGTGACTTAATCATATAGTCGTCGTTGATTACGGATAGCGTGCCCCAATAAGCCTGCACCCACCTACAGTATATTCCTATATGTTACTAGTAGGAGTCAATTTTATATATAAACTTATGCCTTTGCTTCGTGTTCCGACAAACGTAACCGCTAAAAGCGCAGTTGCTTTCGACCCCAATCGTCTTGCTAGTTGCTAATCACTGGAGCTGAAGCAGCGTTTCAGAATGGAATAGAGTAGCTCAAGTTGATGTAGCATGTGTGGCAAAAGAAAATATCTGAAACAGAGCAGGAGGCAGCTGTGAGGCCAATAATCTGAATCTGGCAGGATCGACATGACGCCGATGGACGTACGCCACCTCATCGCTCGCTGAACGCGTGGTTAGTTGATGTGAATTTAGGCTTTGGACAGACCTGAATTGGATGGAATGGAAGCCAATCCCATGACCATCTGCTGGCCGATTGTTCTTGGACGGAACCGGCAATGGGCGTGGCGTGCTCTGAACCCCGGGGCGATTAGCCGGATTGACACGTGATTAGACGCAGCGATAGACGGAGTAATTAATCGCCGAGTTGGTTGCAAGACGCGGGCGGGTGATGACATTATTCTTACCACGCTTGGCGGGGGAATGAATGCTGACTTGGCGACGATCAGCTGGACCAATGGCAGATGGATGGATGCATGGCGTCAAGGGACAGCGTGGCCCAGCTCGACCGTGCTGATGATAATCAACTTGACAGTTTCTTTTATTTTTTGAGAAGACGAATCAACTTGACAGGCTCGATCGTGCCAACATCAACTATTGCTGAATATTTTAAGTCTGCTCCCCGGCTGCTCGCCTGCTCTTGCGGTTGGGTTATTAGGTAGCAGTGTACTATAGATTCTGCCTGCGATCGATCGGCAGTTAACATTAAGGCCCCCTTTGGAATATAGGATTGCAAAAGGATAGGAATAGAAAAAGTATAGGAATTTTGTAGGAATGCAATTGTAAAATAGAGGATTGAAAACTATGGAATACTGTAGAAGATAGATGTTTGGATGCCCATGGGAAATTCATAGGAACAGGAATACTTGAAAGTACATAATCCAATTGATTAATTACTGGTCTGACAGATCTTTTTGCAAGCCGATTGTTTAATGCATCAAAAGGAGGCATTCAGCTTTTGCACTAGCAAATGACAGATCTGTTTGCCTCGGTCCTATGATGAATGGGTTGCAGTTTTCCTACAAAACAAGCACCACAGGATTCCTTTCCCTTTCCTATGCTCAAATCCGCAGCTTTCCTATGGAATTCAAAATCCTCCATTTCTCCTACAAGAATCCTTTGAACCAAAGGGGTCCCAAGAGATCGAGCTACTCCTACCTGCATGTAATGCAACCGAAGATAGCCATCATGTGCCGATGAGCTGATGAATGGGTTGGTTGGTTCTGAATATTCTGGATCTAGACACCACCACCAGTCGAGCTAAGCTATGCATGATAGATACTCAACTTTTTAAAGCTTTTGACCAGATCTAAAAAAAACAAATATATTACCAAATTGGCATATATTTTCATAAGATATATATTGTGATATTGATTTTTTTCTATAAAGACGTAAACATCAGGCTCGCAAATTGCAATTACTGCTGTGTGACAGTTGCGTCTGTGACACAGGAGGAGGACTAATCTATCTAGCTAGGAGCTAGCTATGCATGATAGATACTCGTAGCTAGATGGCAAATTAAAGATTCCTGGCAGGTTGCCTGTGACTGTGAATTAGACGTACATCAGGCTCGCAAATTGCAATTACTGCTGTGACAGTTGCGTCTGTGACACAGCCGGCTACCAGCGTCGCCATCGTCGCGTCCCGAAATCTGGACCTCACACAGGCGGATGGCTGCAGAGTGCAGAGGGCACCGGGGCAGGGTGATGTATACTCCTATTATTACATGCGTGCCGCAGAAACGATCGAGATGTTGACGACGACGACGACGACGGGGACCAACCAGCAGAGCTAGCTAGCAGCTCACCGGATCGATCGAAATCTGCCGGGGAACAGCACGGTGCAGAACACGGTGTGGCAGGCTGGGCCGCTCAGCGGCGGGGCAATCATGCAGCACCCGACTGCCCCGGCGAACCTGCAGAGCACCCAGAAGCTGGACTTCATGTCCGGCGGCACCGCAAGCACCGGGGCAGGGGCGACCAAAGCCCAGGGGCTTGCTGTCCCGTCGTAACTTGAGGGGTTTCTTCCAGGGTTGATCGAAATTGGGGGTGGCCGGCGGTACGGTCACCTGTCACCCGGGGGCTCCGGTGGTCTCGGGTTGTACCGCACGCATGTAAATGTAGGCATGTACTAGCGGCGTTTGGTTGCCTGAAGGTACGAGAGTCACGACGACCGGACGATGGCTATCCATCCACCTTTGTCGGGAGCAACAAGTAAAGGATAACGATGATCCAGTCCAGTGCGTCATGGTTATCTATCGCCTCGCTGCTCTCCGGCTCTGAATTTTACAGGCAAAGAAAAGATGAGGCTGAAAGCAACGGCTATGGATATCTCCAGTGGGACTGGGATGGCTTTCTGCTGCTTAGGCTTTTACTATATATATACTAGTAACTTTTTGCTGTTTGTCGGCATTTTCCATATATACAAGCATGGTGTCTGTCTGTCTGTCTGTCTACAAACAAAGGCATGGTTATCGCCTCTTTCTCGGCCGTCTCGTCTCGATTTTTTTTTTTTTTTTTTTTTTTTAGGGGCGGGAGAGCAATCGCATCCAGATTGAACACCACTCACTCACTAGGCAAATCCCGCCTTGGGCCCTCACAGCCCAGACCAGTCCGCTAAAAGAAAGAAAGCGGCGCGGAGAGGGAAAGTAGACAGACAGGCCCAAGCGAGCCGAGGCAGCCCGTCTTCCTAGTTCCAATCGTTGACAGGCCTAAGAAGCGGCCCGGCCGTGGGGAACTCGCAAAATGGCCCGCGCGAGGCGGCAGAAGCTCCGAGACCGCGTCTCCGGCGCTTGAGCGGCCCGGAGGCGGCAGTGGGCCAAGTCGTCCGTCGTAGCCCCTGCCCCCCCGTCTCCATCTTGATTTCTACACACGCACACGACACGAGTCTCCTCGTCCTCGGCAGCATGCATGCATATGGATCGACGGCGACCGCCGACCGGCGACGGGCGTACGCTGTCGGAAGAACGGAGGCGCGCGGCTGGACCGTCGCTGCCTCCCTTCTAGTAGCAGCGTGGCACGCATGCAAACGATCGAGCCGGAGCCGGCCGGACTCGGCAAAGAAGATGTCCACGGCTTGCATTGGGTCTTCCTCGGCAATCGATAGATCTACTACGTACACCTTCAGGCTGCGGCAGCCGCGCGCTGGCCGTGGAAGAGTCTTCCACGGCCAGCCAGGGCCCGAGGGGCAGCATCTCATCTGCATGCCGCCGTGGCCGTGCCACAGGGTTTAGTTTGTCATCAGTAAATAAATAGGCACGTGCGCACCGATGCATACGTTTTCTTTTTATTATGACTTTATTATATTTATCGATGTGAAATTTTCGACCTTCGACGTTCACCGATGAACGAGTATGTATATCCATTGAATGAAAATTACTTACTTTAGCATTTAAATTTAAACTGCACCCCACCGTAAGGCAATACTAGAACGAGTATATCTACCACATTATTAGAAAGATGAATTATGGAACCACATAATTCTCAAAAAGTACTAAAAGATAATTTGATAAGATAATTTGATAATATCTTACTATTACTAATTAGAGACACCAACAAAGTTCCACCACCGTGTGTGCTCAAAGATAATTTTAGAATTCTCACGATAATAAGAAATGGTCTTTATTTTGGTAGACTCTAATTAACCATCTTTATTGTGATTAATAGCATTATATTGGATCTATTTTGTACTTATTTTTCACAAAAATAAATTACTCGCCTGCCATTATAAATAAAAATACATAAAGTACCACTTTGCATCTAAGTATTATCCTCGCCCCTATGCCATTGTGAAAGATAAATCAAAAAGGTTGCAACAATTAGAATAAAAAGTTGAAACCAAAACTATATATTCATGCTGTCATAGAAAAGGACGATGAGCTTATAGAAGCTTAGATTCATAAAAAAGGATGATGAGCTTATATAAGCTTAGATTTTAATTAAAACATATCACGTGTTATAAAAGAAATAAATATACTACAAAATTTAACTAGAGGGGTCCTAATTAAGTTTCCATATTAATCCTCATGAAGCCTGCTAGGAAAAAAAAAAATCTGTACTTTAACATTAGCAGGAAAACTTTGAGTACATAATCAAAGTTGGACGACGTGCCTGACGAAATCAAATCAAACCCAAAGACGACGACCGGATGTATATACTATATCCGTGCATGGCTTTAATCTGCAAGCTCGTCCATTCTCAAGATGCATAATTGTCTAGTCAATAGAGTTTGATCGAAGGCCGCGCCTCCTCGTCAAATTCGATTGATTTTCAAAATTTTCAAGATTAACGAAATTCTTTCTTCTTCCGCTTGTTGAATCTTGACATATGCACTGTGTGTACATGTGAACATAAATATTTTTGAATTCCAAGCCCATCAACTTTCAGCATAGATAGTTGATACTGAGTATGCAATTATGCATGCATTTGACGATGTTTCATGATGGTCAGAAGTCCCCTTTGCAATACTAGCCATATGGAGTGCATAACGGATAAACGCAAAAATAAAGACCAGCTGTTGTAAATTAAATACATATATATACATCTAGATGCATTGCTTTCGGGGGTCAGCTGAGACTCTAATTACATGCAAACAAAGGATTGTTCGATGCATTCCGACGCGTTTGCTTGTGAATTCTTTACCTTTTTTGGAGTCAGCTGAAACTCTCAATATCTAACACAATCATATCTGGTACCTATACCATTTTGAATGGTCAAAACGCAAAACCATGCACTGTGCTATGTGCAACCCACGGATTTGACTAGCTCGTTGACAGTTGACACCCAACATGCAAGAGCAAAGCCATGGCAATTTGCAAATAAACTAAATTAGCTTTCCTGCCTCCATCTATCAAGTTGTCTTAGTGCATTCATCCAAACTAATAATCTAACCATCAGATTATATTTTAGATTAAATAATAATCTAACCATCAGATTAATTATTATAATCCTATATAGTCCGTCTCAAACCTGTTTCTTCATATTATATAGTTCATTTATTTGTACTTCAACTAACAACAATGAATAATCTACATCTATAGTACATAATCCAGATTACCACAAACCTTGGTCAATTAGCACTAATGTAACTAAGCAGCTGATTTTAGTTTTAATTTGTGGCGCCCTACTTTTTTTTTATTACACTATGAAGCTTGATGCCTACTTGAAGCCGGGGACTACAACATTTATATATAAATAGCTGTTTAGCTAGCTACTAGCCTACTAGTAGTAGAGCTAGTATTTGCTTGTATGCGATAGTGTAACTATATATACATGAATCAATGGTATTCTATACTTGACGTATACACGAAGAAGGTCAACTACTCTCAGTTAAGTAGAGTAGTGTCGTTGATAACGGGTCTGTACTTGGTTAGTATAGAATAGTTTGACCGTTTTGACTTGGCTTCATCATATTTTAGATACCATTTGTGTTTTGGAACCATTGAATCTGGCTAGCTTGTGGGAAACAATGTATTTGTTTGATGTGTATGGAGAAGGAGAATATTGTTTGACTTGTCACAGGGAACCCGTAATGTTGATTTCTCCTCCTTTTTTTTTCTTCCTCCATGCACAATGTTTGGGTCAAGCTCACATTTTGCATGCCCATTTAAAAAGTTCGTTCATCATAGCCCCGGCCCCCACTCGCCAAACCCTTTCGAGAGAACGAAGTGCTGGGGAGGACAAATGTGGTGATGTTTTTTTATGTCTCATCCATAGGAAAAAGCCACACCATTACATTAAGGCGAGGAAAACGTTTTATATAAACTATAAGAACCCCTTGGGTTGCTGCAGAGATTATGAAGGATTTGAAATGAAATTGTGATGCGGTGGAGCTTTGGACAACTGTTTGGCATTTGGTAGGCTCGGTCTTGCCGTGGCCGTTCGCTAGCAGTGGCAGGATCAGCTCTAGCACACTGTGACCGGCTCTCTTTTGATGCAGGGTCCTTCTTCCTTACATCATGGGCTCATGGCCCTTTATTTTCTTGGTCGCTCTGCCAATATTGGTTTTGCTCTGATTCCCTTCAACCCCTTAATTTTTTTTAATTTTTTTGTTGCATTGTCAATTGTTCCTGAATGCTGGTGTTAGCCTCTTCAAGTTGCCTAGGATCGTTTGGATGCTCCCTTTGTTCTCTACTTTTTTACTGTTTTTTTTCCTATTAGTATGAGTGGAGACTGATGTTGAATCTATTTTCTTCCACTGTCTATCATTGGATTTTAGTTAGGCTCTCTGTTCTCCGTTTTTTGTCATGTTCTTTGTAATTTTTTCATCTGATTCATGGTTTATCATATTGACAGAGATATTGTACTCTCCTGGACTCATTTTTAGTCTTTTTTTTTTTTTTTTGCTTTTGGTGTCTTTTTGCTTGAAATTTTTGTGACCTTATGGGTTTCCATTTGGCTATAAAAAGGGATCACGAATCAAGTTAGAACTATTTCATACAAGCACATACAAATAGGCTGACAACTAAGCTTTCCCAGCCTCTATTTGTTTTTAAATAAACAACGATAAACCCAGTCTCCAGTGACACATATGTGAGACTTAAACCAGCGCAACGAAGCACGCTTATCTACCTTGTATATATACAGTACTTGAAAAACAGAGAGACATGAGAGCATTAGAGCCAGTCACACACCAAATATATAGGAATAATCCATTGCTTGTACATACGCATATACTCAATTTATTGATAGGTTACAAGAAAAATGAAGAATTACAGGGCCGGGACATGACATGAATGAAATTCAGTTGCACTCGTCAGCTCCTTTTTGGTGTACAGGAAGCTCTAGCTAACTAGCTTTGCTCCACATGGTCCAGGCTGCTGCTGGTATTTCGATTCCCCGGCCGCGCCGGACATCTCGCGGTCGAGGTCGCGGTCGCGGTCGAGACCACCATCAAAGTCTACATCAGGTCCTCTACCAAACTCTCCTTAGGTTCACATGATATGATTATCACGACCTAAATAATTAATCTTCTCCCGATCATTATTTGGCTATAGTAGTCCTTAATTAACTTACCACTACTACTAGTATATATATAAACCAATAACGAATCTTGAATCATTATTTTACTATACGCACACGTATATATTTATATATATAAGTATACAAATATTAATAAAGAGCGTTGAGTTGAATGAATTTGTGGCAGTGGACTGATCGGTTGGATCAGTCTTCCTTGTAGGCCTGGTTGTTGTAGGGCGCGAGGAGCTCGGCGATCCAGTTGCCCTTGCGGAGAACCCTGGAGCCGAGGTCCGCGCACATGGCGTCGCTGTCGTGGATGCTGTAGGTGGAGATGCAGTGGCGGCGGTAGAAGCGCGTGGTGCGGCGCATGGCCTCCGCCTCGCCGTCGACGTGCCGCACCATGTCCTCCACGGTGGGCAGCGCGAACCGGCCGGCGAGCAGCCCCGCCAGCCAGCGGCAGCGCAGCTCCGACGTGTGCAGGTTGGACACGCTCTCCACGTACCCCACGAACGCCATGTTCGGGACCAGAGGGTGGATGGTGCCGCTGCAATTCAATCAGCCAATGCAATTCAATTTCACGGTTGCGTGCAGCGCAGCATCAGTGATGAGTGATCAGTGAACACACTACGACGTACCGGTAGAGCGGCATCATGCCGGACCTGTCGACGACGAGGCCGCGGAAGGGGTCCGGCAGGACGGCGCGGACCTTGTCCTTGCCCTCGAAGCCGGTGGCGAGGAAGACGAGGTCGGCCTCCACCTCGGTGCCGTCGTCGAGGAGGACGCCGTTGCGGGAGAAGCACCAGCCGGCGGAGGCCCTCTTGAAGCGGATCATGTCGCGGTCCGCCATGTCGAAGAAGCCTTCGGGGAGGATGGCCATCTGGCAGCTGGCGTAGTCCTCCACGAAGGGGTGGTCGGGGCGGAGGCCGTACTTGTCCAGCGGCAGCTTCCACGCCAGGTAGGACTCGATGAACTTGGACACGCCCGCTCTCTGCATGCCATGCAGTCAGTCATGCAGATCATAATTATTACTATGATATTCGTGGAAGAAAGAAAAACAAATTTTAATGAAAGGGACAAGCTAGCTACTAGCTCGTAGTATGTACAGTACGTGCTTGTACGGTCGTCGTCTCAAGCATGCACACATGTTCATTCATTAGTAATTCTGATTCTGATGGATGATGTTCACATGCATGCATACATACCAGCGGTTTCATGAGTGTGCAGAGGATGGATCGGAGGAGGCCCTGGTTGGGGCGCTCGTACAGGAACTGCGCCAGGCGAGTGGAGTAGAAGAGGAAGAAGGGCAGGCCCCAGATGGAGTAGGAAGGCACCACCCAGTGAAGGGTCCTCACCAGCATAGTGCAAGCCTCGCCTCCCTCCACACCTGCAGCAGCCATTTGCATGCATGCATGCATTGCATGTACAAAGTGCCGATCAGTGCAAATCAAACGACCACAAGAACCAACACAGAGTCAAATCATAAATATCCGCGATTGCGCGCAGTCAAAGTGTTTAGAAACTACAGTAGTGAAAAATGCACGCAGCTAGTAGAATGCTTTCGTCAGGAAACCATATTTATTAACTCAACTAATGGTCAAGAAACAAGTGGTACTACTGTAGTATACTGCGTGTGGTAGACTGACAGACAGATCCTATTCCTACGAGGCCGAAGACAAGTCAAAAGGTGCGTACGTGTTGCGTTCAGTGTATTTTGAACCTGTACTTGTAGTAGGAGAGCTGTGTGCAGTCTAGATGGAGTGTACGACGGATCATGACAAGAGTGACCTTTTCTGGGACTTAACTAGCTACTGTACTAGCTACGATTGGGTCTCCCGATTCGTTGCCCTGCCTGCCCATAGGTCGTTCATCAACTTGTTCTTTTAGATTTTATATATGACGTGTTGGCTGCCTGCCAGTTGATGAACAAGAATAAAATAATAACCTTCGCGCTCTTCTGGGTTAGTTACGTTGTATATAGGACTATTATTGATCACTTCTTTATTAACTCAGTGTGAACTTGCTTGGCATATTCTTTTTCTATCATTTCCTAGAGCTCAACTAGATATGTAAATGCGCGTACATACTAGCTTGACCACCTGACGATGCATGTGACAGTTGATTACTGCATGCATATTTTTCTTATCTTGTACTGTACTACCATTGAACTAAGTTCTTAATTAATAATTAGAATTCTCCTTAGCTCTTTGGCATGTAATACGCGGGTTTGTTCGCTGAAATTACGAATTTTGCGGTGCAAGTACGCTAGCTACTGATCGATCGATGTGCAGTTCAGTACTAGCACAGCAGTAGTGTATTAATTTAATTTACGGCGTATGTATACCTTGGTTGGCCTGGGCGCATTCAAGTGCAAGATCGATGGCGCTCTTCTTGTAGCCGACGACCACGACCTTCTTCCCCCTCATCAGCTCCACCGTCTCCTCCTCGCTGAGCTTGCAGTAGTCCAGGGAGTGCATCACCTGCCCCCGGAACACCTCCGGCCCCTTGCCCGGCGGGAACGCCGGCATCCGCGGAACGTCGCCGTACTTGCCGGCGCACATCACCACGAACTCGAACTGGTAGTACTGGACGGTGTCGGAGCCGGCGGTGGCGACGCCGACCTCCCACATGGGCTTGCCCTGGAGCGGCTCGCCGGTGCCGCTCCAGAGCTCCGTGAACCCGGCGGCCGCGCCGCCGAGGAACTTGATGTCGACCACCTTGGCGCCGAGCATGATGTAGCGCCACAGGCCGAAGGCGTCGGCGTACCCCTCCAGGTACTCGATGATCTCGGCGTGCGTCGGGAACGTGGGGTCGTCGCGGTTGCGCCACGAGTAGTCGGAGAACTCGTAGTCCGGGCGCGGCGTCTGCAGCCGGGTCGACCGGTACACGCAGTGCTTCCACACCCCGCCGATGGACGCCGTCGCCTCGAACACCACGGGGTCGTGCGCCGCCAGCTGCTTCGCCGCGGCGAGCCCGCTGATGCCGCCGCCGATGATCGCCACCCTCGATGACGCCGGCACGGCCTTCCTCGTGCTCCGCGCCTGCTGCTGCTGCTGCGCCGCCGCCGCCATGACGGTGCTTGCCTCTGCGACCTTGCTTGATGATGATGGGACTGCGATCGATCGAGCGTGATGATGGGCCGCGCAGAGCTAGCTAGTGCTTCGACGATCGAGGCGAGGATCGGAGGCCAAGAACGAGCGAGGGAGAGCTAGCGCTAGTCTGCTGCTTTGCTAGGGCTCTGTAAGCTCGCCAATGGCTTTGTGAAAGAATGTGCATAGCGGTGTCTTATTTATAGGGCTGGAGGCAGGAAGCTGTCGCGGGAGCGAGGCTTTGGGGCCTTCGTCAGCTAGCGCCCGCCAGCATGTGAGCTTCCGCTGCGTGTCACAGAAAATGGAGGGAAACACGTACTGCAAAGAAAAATCACATGAAAGAAACAAAAATGTAGTACACACAGCACACAAGTGTTCATGGCACTACACACCCTAGCTAGGTAAACTCTTTTTCCGTAACAGGATCAGTCATCAATATATATTAAATTTTACCAAGTATTGTATACAATTTTAACTTGAGAAAGTTTGTTTATATCATGTCTAATTTTTCTCTAATTAAAGAATATTATATCACAACTCACGTCCATCATATAAAAGGTCATATATGTCGATCATTGCAATACTTAATGTATCATGACAGGTAAAAGAGTGAAAATATAGATACTAAACCGATGTATAAATCGGTTCTTTATTGTAGGATTAAACTAGTCCTAATTATATTCTAGACATGCATAGACAAAGTTTTTTTTTTATTGTAGATTATACTTGGGTTCATTCAATTTATGTGGGGATCTTCTCCTCCCCACTTGTTTGAGAAAACAAAGCCCTTTTGCTTGTCTTATCAGATGTTCGAACAGTATTTTTCTCTCATAATAAATCAGTTGGCTTATCCTATCAGTCGACTTATATGACCAGCCGAACATTTCGAATTTTTTTTTATAGAAATAGGACCTTATATAAAATCATGAGGTTATGAGATTGTATATGCAGCTATGATTGTGATACAGGATACATGGTGAGATCAGGGTCGTCGTTTTTCGCTCTGGTATACCTGGTCCCCCTTATGCCCATGCATGCACTGACCTATAATACTGTATAAAACAGTTTTGTCATCTCATCCTTTTAAAATTATATTTGATTCACAGTTAATATAACAGTAGTATATATAGCTTATAATGTATCAAATATTTAAGCAGTAATTAAACTGTTAATGTCGTTTTCAGCTGCGCGGCAGACCTAGTCATCAATTTTTACTGGTTTCTTTTGAGCATGGATTCATGAATCTGACACGGGAACTATGACTTCGTCACGTTCAAGGCTCTTCCTGATCTCGAGAGAACTTGAACATAACTTTGGACCGGAGAAAAGGAGGAAGTAGTAGTACTCCCATGTTTGGGCATTTTTGGCTGCATGCCTGTGCCTATATCTTGTTTGTCCCCTCGTGAAATAGACTGTCATGCATCCTTGCTATGCCTAGCAGCTATTGCATGCAGACTATTCTTTCCCTATCACCGCGGTAAGGATTATGGAAAAAAACAAAACTAATCATATTGCCAGTAGCGCGACAGTACAAGTATTACCAGAGAATCCCATTGTCTGTTTTCTTATATATATGTATCTTTGTAATTGTATATATGTATCCTTATATTGCACTACTTAGAAAAGTAAGCTTGGTGTAATCACTTTTCTTTTCCCTTTGCAGTTTTGTGATTTTTTTTGTGAAACTTAGTGCAAGTGTAGACACTCATATGCAGGAGCGTACATTAATCCTATGAACGCACACGCATCCTACCCTTGCTCCTAAAAACTGACTTAGATTGACAAATCTCGATATGAAAAGTCCCGTCGCCATCTGCTAAAAGATTAGTAACGCTAAACTCTAGAATAAATCCAGACTTGGTTCCTTGTGGTGAAAATTGTCCACCTAAGCTAACATGAGTGTTCATATTTTTTTAGATTTATTTTAGAATTTAACGGTACTTTTTAGTTGTAGACAACATGCTTGTCATTGGCAATGCACCTATGGTAAGTTAATTCATTTCAATATTTGTTAGTCCAATTCAATTTTTTAAAATGCCCATAGAGATAGAAAGTTCATGTGTGAATTCATTAGAACTAATAATGAACGTGTATGTATTTAAGCGTTTGCATCTGTAATGAGATTCACAAAAAAAAAAAAGTTAGCTTCAATCAGTCTATTTGCAAGCTAGTGGTGATATATATAGGGTGGTCCAATTATATGAAAACAGTTCAATCCTTTTATATTTTGGACTCCGAAAAGAAAAATATCACTGGCGCTTTCACACTTTTTCAGACAAGGAATGCAAAGCAATCCCTATCATGCATCTCAAACTTTTTTATTCATCACAAAAACGAAAAAAAAAAGGAGGAAACCTCCCAATTTTGT
Organism: Chrysopogon serrulatus; assembly: GCA_015844335.1. Classification (NCBI taxonomy): domain Eukaryota; kingdom Viridiplantae; phylum Streptophyta; class Magnoliopsida; order Poales; family Poaceae; genus Chrysopogon; species Chrysopogon serrulatus. The sequence goes on from JADLZL010004713.1 coordinate 48,508, forward strand.
ACAAAGCCTCGATTATAACGTACGGACGATATCGAGTTATTACACACACACACACACACACACACACACACTTCATTTGATATCGATGCATTATTGCTGGTCTATGTCTACGTACACTGTGTGTATGTACGCGCGCTTATGAACTGAAGAAACCAAGACTAATTGCTGGTCTATATAGGTCTGACCTTGAACATGGGGCACCACCCCCAGCTGGTAGCTAGTATCACAACAGTACAAAGAATATTAAGTAGGTTGATCAGCAACACTATTAAATGTATATTACATCTGAACTTCCTCTGAAATCTGAAGAGACCTGATTTCAAGACATCTCTTAAGGTTTGACTTCTGCGTAGACCATATACTAAATACATGTAGTTTCTTGATGGGGCACATGATGGTCCAGTTTTATTGGTCTAGATCGCATGTACTGCAGATATTAGGTAGGGATAGATTACAGCATAAAAAATATACATACTGCTGCATAATCGAGCATATTTGGTACGCTAATGATTGTTTCTGTAACTGATTCCATACGATTACCACGAAACTTGAACTACATTGCTTACCTGCTTCTCATGAAGTGAGTTAGCTAGATGCGTACGTACGCACACACGTAGAGAAATATGTAGTTTGTTTGGTTCGTAGAGATCTCAGCTCGGCTAGCTCTTGGGTTGTCAGAAAAGGAAGAACACCAACCTACGTACGTACTCGCGGGAATTCAGAGTGTATGTTCAAAGGAGTTCTAGAGCGAATGGGGAGCTATACATGGTATGGTACTTCTTGTTGAAATTCAAATTGACCATTGAATTTCAACTGATGAGGGGGGGGTGGGGGGGCGTGCATACATTGATAATTTTGATATAGTACTGCGCATGCATACTATACGCACTCCTGCATGACTCCTTTGACTGTTCGATTAACAAAACTGTTATTAGACAGTCTAATTTACGGCCGGCAAACTCGATCCCTATAGACTATAGTGTCGATTGTCGAGACTCAGCTCGCCCGCCGCATGCATGGTTGCACTATTTAATCCTCTTTGTGAATTACCATTAAGCTTAGTGCCAATTTCGCCTACATTTCTTCTCTATTAATTAGTATTCATCTTCTTCTTTAGTTCGGTTTGGAGGCGTATCTCTACATCATCTTCGATCTTGCAAAGAAAAAGAAAGAGAGAGAGAGAGAGAGAGAGAGAGAGAGAGAGAGAGAGAGAGAGAGAGAGAGAGCGCTTTCCACTCTGACTGAATTCTCCATGCATATTATATATGTGTGCGTCCATACTCGTCATTCGTCAAGATCCATTCAGCTAACTAAACGAGAGATACTACGAAAGGCTAGAAAATGCATCCATGTATAACAATATTTTATTACTATATCTAGCTAGTAGCAGCTACTAGCTAGCCTGCGATTTTTCACCTTTGGAACATTGAATAATGATGTGCGTGAATGTGGTAGAAAACTTTGAAGTCTTGGAGACCATCTATCTCGATCTATACTGGACCCTTGGACCGCGCGCAGAAAGGGAACACACAAGACATCCTATATACATGGGCTAAGGCGTGGATCAAGTAAAAGTACTTGCAGCTGACTAATACTAGCTAGGTTTGTGTACAAGTTGTGCTCATATTTTCTCCGACATTTCCTAGCAGTTTTGGTTTGTCTGGAGAAAGACTCTAATCACTCAATTAACGAACATATATGGGTAGCCCACCAATTAATTAATTAACTTTGCGCCAAACACAAGCATAATTAAACAACGGAATGGAGTAGGGGTCGACCAGTCAGCTATGAATATAAATATTTTATCTTCCAGTAGTAGTCCAAGCCGACCGATATGCATCATCAGAAGTTACAGTCTAGATGAGATGACCTTGCATTTGCTTGAGAATGTTAGAATAATCTGGTTGCCTTTTTGGCAAGAAATTAAACTAGAGAACAAAGAACAACCGAAACAGCTATATGCATGGTCTGTTGCGCACAAGGTTTTGATCGATGGAGGGTTCGAGTTTGAGTTGGTCAAGAAACGAACATATCTCTGTGGTTGCCTGGTTTGGTAATTGTTAGTAGGTTCCGCGGGCCTTGACCAAGATTCAGCGGTCTGCAGGAGGGAGGACTGTGCGGTTTGCGAAAGGCATTATTGTTTTGGCGGTTGGCATGCAAGCCACCACTTGATCAGTTTCAAAGGCCGTATGCTCCATGATTGTTGCACATCCATATGGTACTGGGTACGTACGTACATTACGTATATGTATATATGTGTGTAAACTTGCATTGCCATGTGCGATTGACTTGCATTGGTCTGTAGAAGACTTTGGAGACTGGTCAGAGTCAGCCCATGGCATATACTATGCTCACTTGCTCGATCAGCTATAGCTGGTGGTATGTAATACTTGGCATTTCGTTTTTGCATGGTTGTATTATGTATATGGTGCCTCGTCATCTCATCAAAAGGAAGAAATAAGAGCTTTATAATTTTTTCTATTCTATAGGCTAGCTAGACGAAGAAAGATGGTATAATACTGTTGGGCTGAAAGCGTAGAAGACATGATTTGTGGGCCCATAACCTTGGCCGATTCAATTAGGCTCATGCAGAGCCTGTACGTGCAAAGTATTACTCCCCCTCTCGATTCCAAATTATAGGCCATTTAAAAAATCTCATAGAGTCATCAAAGCATCTCAAATTTAACTAAAATTATTTAAAAAAATTATAAAAATTTATGACATCAAATAGATATATTATAAAACTATTAATTAATAAAAAAAAAATCTAATAAAATTTATTTGGTATCATAAATGTTATTATTCTGTTATATAAATTTAGTTAAATTTGATTTGATATGTTTGATATGCTTTAACTCTCCAAAATTTTTAAAATGACTTTACAATTTGGAATAGAGGGAGTACTTAGTATGCTCAGAACAAAGTGTGCATATATTGTCTCAAAAAAAAAAAAAACCGAAGTGTACACATACTACTGTAGTGTATACGTACACTTACACTAGGTTGTATACGCACGTACATGTGTCATGTATGGTGTATCAGGTATGTATGACCGTCATTCTGTCTCCGTTCCTTTCTTTTGGCGGAAGGCAGGCACGAAATAGTCGCGCGCGCGCGCGAGGCTTTGCCGATTTGATAGTTACGATTATATTGGAACGACGGCGACGACGACGCTCAAATCAAAGCTTTGTCTCTTTCCAATTTCCAGTCGATCGCGCGTACGTAACTTTGGGTTTTCTTCCGATCCACATTCCATCATGCACCGAAACCATCAGCCGGCCGGCCGCATGCGTTACGGGACGTACGGATCCTAGCTAGGTAGACGCGCGACTGCAGGTAGACAGACGTGCATTGCTTCGTCGTCGTCGTCGTCGCCAAATCCAGCTTCGGGGCACGCGCACGGCAATTGCTCGGCGGCAGACCGGCCGGACGAGGCATGCATGCTGGGCGGACGGATATCATCAGCCTGAGTGAGATACTTACACATGCATGTTTATTTGTTTCCGTGTCATCGATCAACAATTCAGAAAATAATAATAATAAAAAAATGCTCTAGCTGGACCAGATGTTGATTTGCCCTGCTGGGATCGTCGACGGTGAAGGAATCGATCCGACACTGGGGCGGTGGTCCGGTCCGGTCACACAGATTTGCCGGGCCTCGGGCGGTGGCTTTGTCAACAGCTAGCGGCGTTACGTTGAGTCCAACCTGCTTTCGTCCGTTCGCCAGCTAGCGCGACCCGACCCGACCCATGCACAAGATTTTTCTTTCTACTAGGATGGATTTTCCGGCACGCACGCACGTACGCGTTCGGCCATGTGATGACTGATGACCCGGCCGCCGGCCACCGGGGCCGGGGACGCGGGGCGCGGGGCGCGGCCTACTCGTCCGTCGATCGACTCGTGTCGCACGTAGACAGCCGCGTTCAATTCGCTTTGCGGCGCCGTTCCTCTCCCAAGCTCTTTCCTGTTTGTGCTTGTGTGTTGTGGATGTCGTGTGAGTGAGTGTGACGGTGACGGACACGGACTTTTCTCTGGGCTATATCCTGCTGCCATGCGTGCGATGCATGCCACCACAGAGCTCAGGGCCTCAGCCTTCTCCGCTGGCCTGGACGGCCACAGCCACAGGCCTTCGCCCCCTGAACCCTGAATGAAGCCCACAGCACCGTCCCACAGTAACCCGCGTCACGTTGGGCTGTTCGCGGAGGGCTGGGCTGGGCTGGGCACAAAGCAAAAGGAAACGTGCCTCTCGCTCAAGTAACGGCCTGCTGCCGCACACTACCGCCGTCTTCATTCGTGGACGCGGAAACACAAGAAATTTACATACAAGCCGTCGGGTTCGTATGTTTGGTTGCTCACCGCGCCAAACCTTCAGCAAACTGTGACGGACATAGAAAGTTTAGTGACCAGATTTAAAACCATATATTTGTAGCAAAGTTTATATATTTATAGCTATGACAACGAACCAAACAATTATCAGAAAAACTATGGTATGATTAACATGTGACATGCTATGCTATCTCCTCTGCCAACTGTGACATGGATACATTAGCTGATCCAATATGTTTATTAATTTATTATTAGCACCCAGCTTGTGACAAACTCAACAATCCTACTCTGCCGTTCTTGTCTGTCTCAGATTTCTCACAAGCAACAAAACTCAGAAGCTGGCATTGCACCAACTGGCCTTAAACTGACGGGAACTAACGTGGATGTACCCAGCTATTATCTAATATAATTCTTCTTTCTTGGTTGACGGACATAGAAAGTTTAGTGAGCAGATTTAAAACCATATATTTGTAGCAAAGTTTATAAATTTTAGCTATGACAACGAACCAAAAATTTCAGAAAAACTCAACAATCCTAAGCCAACTGTGACATGGATACATTAGCTGATCCAATATGTTTATTTTTTATTATCAACCCAAATGACAAACTCAAAAATTTTACTCTGCCGTTCTTGTCTGTCTCAGATTTCTCACAAGCAACAAAACTCAGAAGCTGGCATTGCACCAACTGGCCTTAAACTGACGGGAACTAACGCGGATAGGAGGAATCCCCGGTTTCAAGCAAAGATACAAACAGAAAATTAGCAACCCGACCATTTCACAAGCAAGACCTTTTCAACTGACCACACGATTTGAAGATCCAAGAAAATCAATTGTCATTTCACACACAACACCAGGAAATGCCCCCAAAAAAATAAATTAATTTATAACTTAAAATCAGCAACCCGACTATTTACATTTTTTTTTCTCAATCGATTCTTCAACCCTGCCCTACGTCATGTTGCAGGACTGAATGAACACCCAATAACTTAACGCTCTTCTTCGTCACCCTTGACATCATTTCATCATCTCGTGTGCTACCTCTACCTTCCTTCCAGTGCTGACGCCGCGGTCTCGACCGTCCCAAGCAAGCATTTGTACACCTTCTGCTTCAGCTGCTCAATGGTTTCGGCCAAACCGTCCGCGGAACTGTCCGCCTCGTCCTGCAGCTGATCGAGCCAGTTGCTCGTCTCCTTGAGCTGCGACAGCCGGACGGCGATCCTCCCGTCCGCGCCACCCTTGGGTTGTCCCCCGCACACGTTCTGCTCTCGTGTTCTTGGTTTGGCTCTCGAACATGAATCCTGATTCAAGTGCGTCCTCCAAGAAGCTCAGAAACCATGACCGTGATTCCTTTTTCAGAGCAATCCATGACCTGCAGATCTCCTTGAAACCATCCTCTCGGGCCCATTCGGTCTTTTCACTTCCCTGAGCATCTTCGGGATTCTTAGCTGTGTTGTGTGTACCACCTTTGTTCTGATGGTGAGATGCAGTTGCCTTCCTTGTTGGCTTTTCCTTCTCTGGTCGAGATTCTTTGCTAGGCTCGGGCGAGTAAGCTTTCCAGACAGCACTTTGCTGAACGATAAGCCGGTGCAGCTGGAAAAACTTAGTGATTGCAGCATGTGGATCCACTTCAGAAGATTCCCTAATCTCAGCAAAAATTCTGTAAAAGCACGTACGAGATTAGATTTATTCGTCCAGTTCATGAGCTAAAGTAAATAATGTAGCTCCCTAAAAAAAGACTCGTCAGAAAAAAAAGAGTAAAGCATGAGCATTGCATAAGGAATCAAGATCCTGGGATGCACTGCAGCATCCGAGGAGCATTGAATTTGTGTGGTTATTTATTCCAGTATTTTTGTGTGTGGTTATTCTGTTCATAGAGCACTGAATTGCAGTGGCAAGGTGCTTCAGGCATATCATACAAACATCTCAACTAAGCAATTAACAAAAATGGGAAAAAAAATAAAAAGCTAAAGACCATTTTTAGAATCTACACTGCTGAGGTTGTAATAAACAATTGCCAATTGATACAATTTGCTAAACAACAAAATGTGAAGTAGCATTGCAATGCATCACATTCATCAATATGGAATGTCTTTCCCAACTTATGCAACTAAAACTACTATAGCATATGAAATATTTGAATATGGACTTACTTACCCAAGGCCTTTTACAAGATATGCAGCTGCAGCAGCCTCCCTTTGAGCCTCAGCTGCTACAATAAGAGCAATGTTCTTCCTCCGGACAACAGCCTATTCACACAAAATAAAATAAATATTCAAATGGTTTAAAGCAATTTAGTAAAGTTCGTTTGAAAAATTTAATAAAGATTAACTTATAAGCAGATATCTTTCTGCATATACAATGAATGGTTCTAAAACAATGTAACAATACACATGTGCAAAAAATTACAGAAACAGAAAACACATTTTCAACTCGTGAGAACCTCATACTTGATACAGGCACAAAATTACCAAACGACATAAAGCATACCTTTCCTGATTTGATTAGGCTTGCTGGGAGAGAGTCCCAAGAGATAGTTTCAGTAACTCTTCTTTTAACAGTAGCTACAGAAGGAACTGGACCAGAGTTTCCATTCTGCTTTGCTGGTGGACTGAGCTTTGTTGGTGAAGTCCTTGCTGGTGTTGGTGAACTTCTATAAAGCTTTGGTGGTGATCTTCTTTCACTAGCAGATTCCTTTTTGCTCTCCTTTGGCAATTGCTTCTTGACTACAGCAGAACCATTTGGACTAGGTGAAGTGCCATTATTCTTGCGGGTGTCCTTGCTAATTTCTTGCTTTGTGGAAACTAACTTAGCATTACTAGGAGATGTATTATTTGGCCGTTCCTGAAAGCAATCATCAAACATCGGTTTTGTTTACCCTTTTCAGAAGATAAGAGAATTTTTTTTTTATTTCAAAGCTTTGTTTATATAAAATTTGTAAGAGTACACATATCATATACCTGCTACTTCATAGAAATCATATGATACAGTATTTTCAACTTAAATATCAATGTTTGTAAGAAACTTCAAAACTCAGACTTCTGATTTAAACCTATGAGTTTCAGCATACCTGAGGTTTTGCCTCTTGTCTGACTTTCAGGGCAACAGACTTTTGATTTGATTCAGATATGGTACTTCCTCCATTACTTTTGTCACTATCAATGCTGGAGTTGAGATTGGTAATTTTCCCGTTGTTGCTTGATACCCCAAGCATATAACGGGAAGCAACGACTGTCTTCTGCTCTTTGATAACAACCTTTCTCTGCAAATTTTCCTTTTCACTTTCAGACAGATCAGCTGACTTAGAAGTCTTCCGTTGATGATCCAGTGCTTCCATAACCCCAGAGGGAGTTGACATTTGCATCAAATCCTTTGGGTTTCCAATGCACGGGTTCCTTCCAGGAACTGGGCGGACCCCAACAAGAACTGGAACAGGTATACTTGACTGGACCTTTTCAACATATATAAACTGTCCAAGTTGTAGTTTGTTTGACAAGATGAGTTCGTTGTCCTCCTTAGACAAGGAAACGTATGTTGAGTGTGAAGAATCTGAAACTTTGATGAAGAAGCCATGGTCCGGCCAGAGTTCTGAACCAGTAATTGCAGGGACTATGCTAATAACTTGGAGAAGAATGGACCGGTATTCTCCACATACTTTCACATCAGAGTTAATATTTTTTAGAACCTTTAATAGTATCCCTGGAGTAAGAGACGCCATTATCTTCGAGCCAGCTTATTCTTTTTCTGTGAAAGAAAGAAAAGTTAATGGAAGTTAATTGTAAATGCATTATCAACCACATTACTGACAACGTTGCATCGTGCATGTGGACTAATACGGCTTCCTGATGGTGGCTGTTAGATAATTGATGTTTAAGATCCATGAAAGTAATGTCTTACTTAATAATCTTACTTCATAACACGAGTCTGGTGGTTTTAAAGAACAAGAAGAAAAGGACAAAGATGGATTTGTTAAAGGTTCAGAAACACATAAAGGATAGTATATGGACCTGTATCACCCAAAAATCCAAATTTGGCCAGATGTCAAGATGATTGGAACATAAATAAACACCAACCAAACAGATGAAAAGAACAAGGCACTCAATAACAATGCTGCCCAGGACCTTCAAAAAACAATGCTGCCCAGCACCAAACAATGTCCTTTCACACAGCAACCAAAATTAGTTGAGAACACAACATAAGCTTACCCAGTGAAGAAAGAACCAAAAAAAAATCTGTTTGCAGGAGGTAAGTATTTTACTGAATAAGTGCAGGTTTTAGGAAAAGGGGAAAGGACTGTATCAATATTTCTTAGCTTTCCAGCAAAGATTAGTGGTGTAGACCCCTCCTCAACCAAAAGGCAAGCTAATCATTCTTGCAAAGCTCTAGCCCCGTGGCCATGATCAGGGACACATAGACAACACCAACTTTCCCAATTCCTTCATGTCTCAGACTGCAGACAAAGGGATTGTGAACAAATAACAACCTTCCAAAATCTTGTTGTAGTAACCTGTCCTTTAGGGGTTTCTTGGCTTAGAATTCAGGAATTGAGAAACCCAACAAACCAAGAAACAGGCATTGTTGGAAACGGAGAAGAACTGGGTAATAATCCTTAAACTTATAGGTCAGAACGATGTGAAAACGCGAGGGAGACAACTGTGCTAATTTGATACTCCAACTATACTGTAATCAGAGCGCCTCTCTATCGGTTTGTTTGTAGTAACATCAGATTCGTGTCATCCCATAAGATTAACAGGAGACATATAACTGCATTAAAAATTGGTATTTCCCGCCTTTTAATCCATCTGAAACTGAGGTCTTGCGAAAGGGCGTGGCGCAATTAAGGAAATCCAAGCTAACTTACACCATCCTCTTGCAGAGTGCAGACAACCGAGGTTACTGAAACGCTACGGTGGGCGCAGCGCCATAAGGAAATCCAAGCTAACTTACACCGTCATATCTTGCAGACTAGCGAGATTACTGAAAAGCTACGGTGAGAAGAAACTGAAATTGAGAGCGAGGTGGTAGCAAAGAAAACCATGGGCACCTGTTTGAACAAACTTACATATGCAGCGCGCGAAGCCGCGAAGGCCCTTGTGGAGGACTGAGCAAGGACCAGGAGGACGCCTAGAGCGAGAAGAAACGGTGTAATTCCTGAAGCAAGCCAGCGGCACGCCAGCCAAGCAAGAGCACGCTCTCGCCGTCGCGGCCGCCGGACGAGAAGCGCCGCACCAAATTATCAACACAGGCCTCTGCAGAGCAGACACAGGAACACAACAGACGAGTTGTTAATTTTTCTTCCCTTTTTTCGTGGCTGCAGAGTTTGGACGAGCAGGTGGTGGGGAAGCAAGGGGGGGAGGGAGGGAGGGAGGGAGGCGTGGTACCTTTCGGCGGAGGAGAACTGGAGGAGGAGGCGAGGCGAGGCGAGCGAAGACGACGTGGTGGAGGTGGAGGAGGCGAAGCGGCGGTTGGTCTCTCTCCCAGAGGCGGGCGGGCGGCGCCATAAAAAGGAAGAGAGCCCGCGGCCGCGGCCGCGGGGCGGCCAACCGCCGCTAACCGCCCCTGACACGCCGGGCCCCGCGGCCGATCGAGCCGAGCTGCGAAACCAACAGCAGGTGGTGGCGTTCGCAGTAGCACGGGCCCACTGGCGCAGGCAGAAGCGGACGACGAGATAGGAAAAGCCCTGCCCCGGGTCGTCGGCCACTGGGCTCCTCCACAGCCTCCATCTCCATCCAGGCAGCGACGGCCCACGGCACGAAGCGGAAGCCGGTGCCTAGTCCGCGTCGCTCGTCTCGGCTTGGCCTGATGGTTTCGGCAGCTCGGCCGCCTGCCCCCCGCGCTCGCGCTCGTGCGGTCGTGTACGCACGCGTCCGTCCTGCCCTGTGTCCGGATCGGTATCCAGCCAGGTTGACCAGACCGACAGGGCTTCATGCTCGCATGTTTGCAACGTGATGCCGGGTCTTAACTTTTTGTCTGGCGATCGTCTCGGCTCACAATAGGATAGGAGGGGGGAAAAGGGCGAAGATTCCCCTACTCGATTGCCGACCTGATCCAGCGCTTCAGCTTTGGGGTCTGGTCTAGTGGAGGCCACGCACGCACGAGCCCGGATCGCGTTTAATTTTTCAAGTAGCGGTAGCGTGCAAGCTGTTCCAATGCACATATATAACAGCATTTCTAATTAATGGAGATTTCTGCAACTTCTTCACACAAGCGTTCGTCCTTCTCGATTGATTCTAATGGAGTTGGTTCGGTCCCGGTCCCGGATCAGCGATCAGCCGGACGTCGGCGTCCACTGCGTGCCGTCGTCGGCGAGGAAAAGTATTGGCGGGCGCGGATCACTCCACTGACGAGCAGAGCACGTCAAGGATATGGGCATCCAGGGGTAGCCAGCACCAGCAGGCGACAGGCTTCTTTGCCCCCCAATTCTCCTTGCGATACGGCGTAGTATTATGACACCTTTTATATGTGTACGAGGCGTTTAGTTGGAAAAGGTTGGAAAAAGTTCAGAACTGAAGATTTCGTTTGTATTTGGTAAATATTGTCCAATGCCTAACTAGGATTAAAAGACCTCGTGATTTACAACAAAATGTGTTACTAGTGTATGAAATTGATTTGATTCAGGATGGATGATGCTCAAGGAAATTGGGTATGACTTTAATTCAGGATGGATGATGCTCAAGGCATTGGGTGTTTCAAGGATCCCCAGCCAGAGACAGAGAGCCAGGACGCTCTTCTGACGTCTGACCACACGGGAACGGGATCCAACTAGTGAGTGGCCCATGTCTTGAACCGGGCGGCAACTGACGAAAATGTCAACTTCCACCGAATGCGACTCTTGCCTTCCTGTTTGCTACCTCCAGGTTTCTGATGAACAATGGCTACACGCCTACTACTACGCAGCATGATAGCCAAGCATGACATGGCTTCGATCGCTTTGTTCGGCTTTTGATGTTTACGTTGCCACATGATATGCACTACTGACGGCTGCGCTGCCCTGACGAGTCAGTCATGCATGGCCCAGGCAGGTACTGAACCTCAACAACCACAACTGACGCGCGCGAACCTAACTTCCGGCGAACTCCACAATCAGCAGCGCACAAAAAACATCGTGCTAATGCAAAGGCATGTAAACCTCCGTGGCCGTGGGGCAGGTACATAGTAAATTTTACGTTTTGTTTCCGTCACCTAGTGCTCAGCATTACTACAAGTATATATAATACGAGTACTCATCATAAAAAAAAAATCATTAGAGCGGTTCAACCATCCTGCAGGCTGCTGCTGCTCACCAGATCCACCTCGGCTGGGCGATAGCACGACCACGTCAATCGGCTTAACAAATGCCATCAGAAAGCAGCAGCAGCTCGCCGGTCATATCAAATCAAATCAAGCAGGATCTTTCATCTTACTACGACTTCCCATAGCGTTTCTTTCCCTCTCTCGATTTCATCTATTTTTTTTCTCTGCGCAATTGATTTGCTCGTATCATTGTCAGGCGTCCGGAGCCCATCTAACGTCAACATGGACGTTCCATCTAATTCATAAATTTTATCTGCCTCTGCATTCTGCAACCATATTCTATTCATAGCGTGGCCTGGGCAGCATTGATGAAAAAAGCTCAAATAAAATGTCTCCAACCAACATGATTCACCAATGTGTCCAAATTGCTTCAGAGAGCTAGGGCATCCTCCTCATGCTTGTCCACAACAGCATAATTCAGTGCTCTCTCAGCGCCACATCATCAGACACGTAGGCAGCAGCCTTATGTGGCTTGCATTGAATTGCGACTAGAACGTAAGCAAAGTTAATGACCCCCAAAAAAAAAGTTTCATGATCCAAGATGAGAACTGGGAAAAAAGTCGAAGTACCCACTATGCAATACTCTTCATAGTTGTACACTTGTACTCCAGAAACTAAATCCCATAACTTGAGTAAATATGTTCCATGCGCCACTGGATATATAAATACAAGTCAGGTATCCAAGCTATAAGATTCTGAAAATCGCAATAAGCTAATAACATGCAAAACCAAACAATTCATCATACGAATAATTTTTGAAATGGGCACAAAGTAAATAGAAAAAAATGCATCGTTAGAAATGGTCATTTCAGCAACACAGTGATCGAGACAATCACCATCCAGAAGCCAACGGAACTTTCATTCTTGATAATATTATATTAAATAAACAAACGTCTGACAGCAAAAAAAAAAATGATTCAAGGTCCACCTAACAGTGCCTAATGTTTCTAGAAACCTAACTGGATTCTACATTCTGATTCTACAGAAATACAGGCATGTGCAAGAGAAAAAAACATATTGAAAAAACTGAATAATCAATGGCATGTTTCATTGTCTTTTTTACCAGCTGGGCCAATAAAGCTCCAGTTCAATTTTTTTATCAAAAACCTGCTCCATTGTTTGGGTGAAAATTCCCTATGAACTGTAGCTGCTGCATCCCAGCCAAGGGGGCATAACCCTGTCGAACAACTGCAAGTCAGAAATTTGGAAGATAATGAACTTCTGCAGAATTTGGGACTGTTTGAAAGTGATAGGCACTATCATAATCGTGGAGGTTCTGTGTAGAAATTACTCTTTGCATAGCAGAAATTTGAGAACTGCAGACAAGAAACATAAATAACTTCTCAGATCCTATGGGTGGATCATGTTCTTTCTTTTATGAACATGAGTTCAAGATGGCATGCAATCATGTAAAGTTGGAATCATATAATGAATATTTTCCCAGTAAAAATTTACACATATAAATTTTATGGGATTGCTTCCACTCAAGACATGTACCTATACATACATTATGAAAAAGCTCCACTGTGATTGACAAGGCTAGCGTATCAAACTAACAGTGTCAAACCTGATTCCTTTGTGCATCTCCATGAAGGCCTTGCTGGTCCAAGTTAGAAACAGAGGAATCCTGTGATTGGTCAGATGTCAATCTCAGCTAGAAGTGTGAAATAAAATAGCTTCTAATTTAGGTGTATTCAATTAACTGACATGGTTAGTCTGATTATTTGTGTCCATGTGTTGTTGATCGATAAATGGTCCTGGGCCATTTAAAGAGGAGCTTGGAGTTTGTGAAGCTCCATCATTCAGAAATTCTTGATTGCCTGTATTTGCAGACTTTGCATCCTTCTTCCATCTTCCCATGAAATATTTTTGTGGTAACTCCTTTATATTTCTGAAGTCAAGAACCTTCAACACATGGCAGCACTGAATACCCATTGATTCAAACTTTTTACAGCTGCAAACAGCAGAGAAGTCGCTGGATTCAAACTTAACATAGTGCTCCCCTGGTTTATCTGTTACTGATACTCTATAGTCAGATGCAGTCCCAGCCTCACCACAACTATAAATCACTGAATCCACAAACATCTCAAACTCTCTACGAAAAATTTCAAAAACCACTGGTGTGTACATGCTAGCAGCTTGCCTCAGCATTTTGGACGGAGGTATTCTTGGAAAGCTTTGGCTTGCATGAAAATCAGCTTGTAGCTCTGAGTATCGATGCTCATCCAGTACTTTTTCAAAATGCTTGAAGAAAGAAGACAAATTAAACTGTGGACTCAAGTATTTTTTCAGGACACTACTTATACTTTCTGATTGCAATGAATTTTTTATATCTGCAGTGAACACATGCCTATTGTACACCGGAGCCCATTTATCTCGATCTTGAAACAACTTGCGAAGCCATTCATTGTTTCTCAAATCATATTTCTCTAGCATAGTACTCCAACCAAGCAAGAAGTCCTCTTCTTCCTCATACTCATAAATACATTTGCTCAGATCCCTGGCAAATGTCTTAGAGCCTTGGAAGATGTGATTAAGGTGTTTGACAGCATTTTGGTAAACTTGCCATGGACAATGACGATGAATTGTACCTGGCCATGCTGCTATTATGGCAGCTGTTGCTGTCATTGATTGATCAGTCAAGATTGTTTTTGGCTGCTTTCCACCAGTGGCAACTTTGAATGTGTCAAACAACCACTTGAAAGACTCCATTGATTCATCATAAAGTAAAGCTGCCCGAATATGGAAATTTGCTTATGGTGATTCACTCCGAGGAAGAGCACTAATGGCCTGCCATTTGAATTTGTCTTGTAAGTTGTGTCCAAACAAACTACGTCACCAAAGTAGCTGAAGTCAGCTCTAGATTTGGAATCAGCCCAGAAAATGTTGGTCAGTTTGTCATCCTCATCGAGTTGAAAAGCATGAAAGAATGAAGGACTATTCATCTGCATGCTCTGAAAGTACTTTACAGCAGCCCCTGCGTCACCGGGCTGCATGTTTTTCATACGTTTAAAAGGAAGGGAAGTCCTATAATCAGCAGGGAGAAAGTTGATGTCTATAGTTGCCCCTGCCTGCCTGACTAAACAACCACTGGAAATCCTTGAAGGTGTTGTTGAATCTTCTGAAGAGTCTGCTTCAGTTGTTTGCAGGTCAGTCAGTACTCTCTGAGATCTCAGCATATGCATGGTCGATGGGGGTGCTGGCTCATGGTTATGGTCTGCTACGAATTCTGCAATACGATATTTACCATCTGATGTAATCTTAATTGTCATCCGTGCAGGGCACCCTATTCTTGTTTCTGGTCGTGGTCTCTTAACTTCTTTAGCTCCTTTCTTGTCCTTTCGGAAACCTTCTCTCGAGCATACAAAAGTTCTTGACCTTGTGATGTTTTCAGCTGATTTGTCTGATGAACTCTTACGAACACTAAACCCCACATGTCCAGCATACCTATTGTAGAACTCATATGCTTTATCTTCACTGTCAAATTCCATGCCGACTTCCAGCACCATTTTTGCAACTGTGGCATCATCTATGTGAGTATCAGAATCAATAACTTTTCTCATTTTCCCCTGCATGTATGAAATTAAAATGAGTTGTCACCTAGCACGTTAACTAAATAGCACTAAAATTTACACTAAACCAGACTGTTAAAGTCTAATAGTAATATTTCTACACTTGTTTCCACTGCAGAATGGGGAAAATACTTTTAAGACTTTTGAGTTTGTAGGGCATCATCCATGAAGTGTTCAAACTAAACATGTATGGTATCGCACTAGCATGTTTGTCATAAGTATATGCAAGTTTAACAAATAATTTGAGGTGAGCACAGAAGCCCTCCTTCACTCCTTATCCTCGCTGGCCAATATTAATCTAGTAAAGAAACAGATCGGTCCAAGCAAAAAAACAGTATATTGTTACGAAGAAGCATAAACAAGCAAGTACTCATGACAGTTATAATTAAAAGTAAATGGCCATTCCTTAAATCTGATAGAGGCTATTGACATGAGTTGCAATTGGTCCTATGTAAACCATGAAAAAACAAGAACAGAGTTATGAACAAGACTGCAGCCAACACTGATGTAAAAAAAGAAGAGTAATACAGAAGTGATGAAGAACAATTGGCACCTACCTTTGCCCAAGCTATGCCGCATGCATTGCATAAAGTCCTACGACCCTCTGGTCCACGACGCATATGAGGCGTCGCATTTGCGCTGATGCCACAGCGTAGACATCTGAACAGCTATAGCACATATCTTAGAAATTATCTTACTGTTGCACAGTGCAGTATTTTTTTGAAGAAATAAACAAAGGGCAGCTCTACTTCTGGATCACCCAGGCATGCTGTTGAAGTTGAATACAACTGGCAACAACTGTTTATTGAAATAGTGATATGCCTTTCTGTTCATCTATGAAATGAAAGCCAAAATAGCAGGTCAACTAATGTGCTGCTTTATGCATAGGAATAGGACGGTCATTGTATTGTTTTGGCATTCCTTTCAGAGAAAATACATTATATATGGTCAGTAGATCATTGGTCTATCCGAATGCAGGTCCCACTACCACATAATCCAAGCCTACAAAGGCTAGACAGGCCTTGACACTTTTTGGGAACTTAAGATCACAAACAGTTCAGCTAAACATGATAAACCAAAAACATGGAACAACCTTTAGTTGCACAAGAAATACACCACCAGTTCTAGTTCTTCCATGACATTCAATGGCTACATTTACAGCACTTAGCTATCTAGCATTGCACATTTATCGCACAAAACACAGCAAGCATTAACTAAATTGGACTCCACACCAAGTTTAGACCTGTCCTCACGGACCAAACTCGATAGGGAAATTTGGAACAGCTTTACTGGCTTCTGCTGGATCCTAAGTTCCAAATAGTTACTCACCCTAAAATTCATTGCATAAATTAAAACTACTGCTAAATTGACTGCTGGGCTGTTAAAGATAGTATCATTTCCTCACCTGGCAGCCTCGTCCGCTCTGTCATCAACTTCACCGTTGACACCACCCACACCAGCGTCCCGGTCATCATCGAACTGCATGACTTACAAATCGGGCTGGACTTCAATTTGGGCATGGGGTTCAGCAGAACCTGCTTCAAGTGGTCAACCAGAACTCCAAGAGGATTAAAGGAATGGGGAAAGCCAAGGGGAGAGGGGCGAGGGGAGGGACAGGACGGAAGATGGCGTTGCGCGGTTCGGGGTGAGCCTTGCGCAGGTGGAGGCGCGTTCAGCGGGGAGGTCACGACGGTCGTGCGGAGGGAGAGAGAGTAGAGTCGACTGGAAGCTCGACGGAGCGAGCGAGGCTATTGTGCGTTGCCCAAATCGCAAACTGAAACGCGCGATGAGTCGCGCCGCCGCCGGAGAAGGCTCCGGGATTAAGCTTCCCAATCGCCGCCGGGTCTAGAAAGGGCTTTGGGGGAGCCGGCCACGACACGGCGGTGAGCAACGGCGAGGTCGGTGCCGGAGCCAGGGCGGCATGAGGGCGGTGAGCGGGGCTGGTGGCGGGAGCGTCGTGCCCCGAGTGGTTACGGGAGTCCGAGTGATTACGGGAGGACGGGGTCGCAGAGGTGGCGGGGGAAGCCGCCGACCGCCGGTGGAGGGAGGGTTTTGTGAGGCGGGGCGACCGAGGCGCCGAGGTCGGTCACGGGGCGGAGAACCGGCGGAGGGAGGGGAGCGGTGGCAACTGGCAAGGGCTCCGGTGTGAGGAAAAGTGGAGGGTTTTTCGTTAATACTGGACCCCGACAGTGGGAGGTTAGCTGACCCAGGTTTAGGACAATTCTCCACCCAAAAACCAGACGATAGCGTGTATATACTCCTTCCATTCTAAATTATATAAGTTATTTTAATTTTTAAAAAGTTAAAGTATTTATAAATTTAATTAAATTTATATAATAATATATATTGTTAGATTCTTTATTAATTATATTTTATACCTATTTAATGTCATAAATTTTTATAATTTTCTCTATAGATAGAAATTAAATGGTGCCCTGCTATTGAATGAAAAGAAACGAGAACTTGAATAGCCCATGTATGATCTCCCATAGAGGCATACAGCATTTGAGCATTGCTTTTTTAGCATCATTGACCGTTGCTCTGTCTTTTCATTTACCAGCAGAAGAATCTATATCATATAATTTTTTTCAAACAAAAGAAAATAAAATCAAGAGAACTAGAAGGAAAAGAACATCCAAATATGTACAACATCGATCCCCTTTCTTACGGCATCATATACATGGATCACATCTCAAAGTCCACCCAAACTTCCTGCACCGCAAATACATCATCATTTATGGGAGCTTAGGAGTTGTTGCCTGTTCCATGCTTTGTTGTCGAACACTCTTCTTATATCTATCCTTCCATAGTTTTTTTTTTTTTTCGCGAACATTTTCTTCCATAGGTTCCAAACTGCGTATTCATCATAGGTTTCAAACTGTATAGTCGTCATATGTTCCAAACTATCTAGACAATGTATCACAAAGCATTGTTTAAAGTGGGAGAATTCAGTTTTGTTTGCTCCAAAAAGAGTCAAACTGAGGTGCTATTTGTCCTGTTCGCTTCTCTTATCAGTCAGGCATATTGGTTGTCTATTTTTCTCTCACAGCAAATTAGCCGGTTTATACGACCACCGGTGGCTTACATATGTTTACATATAAAATTCATCTATGGTTTGTCGATGAATTTTGTAGTGTCCCTTTTCTTTAAGCGTTGATCAATTCACAGTTTACATATCAAATTTCATGAGAATCGGACCCTTGATCAATCATCAAAACTACATATGGACGACAGCAACATCTATTGCCAACCGTCAAGTCTTATATGATAATATTAAAACACGTACATAGGTTCACACTTACAGGACCGCACCAGAGTACTGCTTCCATTATATTATGGTAGCAGCATACGTCTCTCTCCCTTAACCGGCCGGCCCCTTCTTAAGTTACCGCTAAACAAGCAACACAAACCAAAGTTCAAACGTACCTTAACAACGTAACACACTTGGTGCATGCGCGCATGCATCGTCGTCATCAGTTACACATGCATGCATGCAGATCGATCGATCGAATCCTATACCGTTCCATCCATAGATAGATGTGAACCATTGCATGCAGCGGCTACGTACTGGGAACTGGGAAGAGCTAGGCGTCGTCCATGCGCGCCGGGTACTGGTCGATGCAGTCGAGCCATGGGCTGCGCGCGGGGCGGCGCACGCGGCGGACGGCGCGCCACACGGCGCTGTTGCACTTGAAGCCTGAGCCGAAGGCGAGCTGCCAGACGCGGTCGCCGCGGCGGACGCGGCCCTTGGCCTCCAGGTACGCGAGCTCGTACCAGATGCTGCTGCTGGAGGTGTTGCCGAAGCGGTGCAGCGCGGCGCGGGAGGCCTCCAGGTCGGCGTTGCGCAGGCCCAGGTTGCTCTGCAGGTGCTCCAGCACGTCGCGGCTGGCCGCGTGCATGCAGAAGTGCTCGAACGCGCGCTTGAAGTCCGGGATGTAGGGCGCGGCGGCGTTGGCGTCCCCGGGCGCCGCCGCCGGCGCCGGCGTGGAGGAGGCCTTGGACGGGAACAGGTGGCGGAACAGCACGCCGGCGAAGAAGAGCAGCTGCTCCGAGAAGGGCAGCACCAGGGGCCCCAGCGTGGTGATGTTGGTCTTGAGCGCGTGGCCGCCCACCTCCAGCAGGTCGCGGCTGATGGACAGGCCCTTGATCCGCTGCTCGTCCTCCTCCTCTCTTTCATTATTATGAAATTCTATTGCCATTAGAATATTGATTGATAGACAATTAATAAAAAGAAAACTCTAATAGAAAATGAAACGGTCGACCCAGACATAGACGGTCGACCCAGGTGGATATACCCTATA
Organism: Chrysopogon serrulatus; assembly: GCA_015844335.1. Classification (NCBI taxonomy): domain Eukaryota; kingdom Viridiplantae; phylum Streptophyta; class Magnoliopsida; order Poales; family Poaceae; genus Chrysopogon; species Chrysopogon serrulatus. Next base: position 67,999 of record JADLZL010004713.1, read on the forward strand.
AAATATAGGCCGTAGCAAGCGTAGTTCAATGTAGCGAGCGTAGTTCAGTGGTAAAACATCTCCTTGCCAAGGAGAAGATACGGGTTCGATTCCCGTCGCTCGCCAGCTTAATTTAGTAAGGTGCTATGATAAAAAATTAAGTCTAGTTGACTACTTAACTACTTCTATTAAATTACTACTACTTCTATTAAATTACTATTTAATATTAAATGAATATTAAATTAAGTAGTTTTTAGTCTAGTACTGTACCCCTTCCTATCTTATCCTTCCTTTGCACCCGACTCAAAAAAAAAGAGTGCTTCGAGGGCGCAAATCCAACTTTCTAAGAAACTAAACCGGGTATTCGCCGAGACAAACAAGAGACAAACGGTTTTGAAAGGGGGATAGGCTATGCTTTTCTTTCATTTTTTTATTCTGCCTGCTGAATAAAAAAAAAGGGTTGGATATAGCCTTCTATCATATATATACAAATAGAATAGTCCATTTATACGGACTGCTAAGTGCGGAGACGGGAATCGAACCCGTGACCTCAAGGTTATGAGCCTCGTGAGCTACCAAACTGCTCTACTCCGCTCTGTAAGGCCGAAAACAGGTGGACGAAAGAAAAAGGTTGAATACAAGTCTCTACCATGTCTAGACAAACAAATGGAATAGTCTTTTTATACAGAATGGAGCGGGTAGCGGGAATCGAACCCGCATCGTTAGCTTGGAAGGCTAGGGGTTATAGTCGACGTTGGTTGATTATTTTTGACGTCTCTAATTCAAAACCGAACATGAAATTTTGATTTCATTCGGCTCCTTTATGGATATTCTCACCACTTAACATCTATGTCAGCTTTTCTGTCTGAATGGAACCAAAGCTCTCCGCTTTCTAGATGATCCCTATAGAGTAGGAGATAGAAATTCTCCTAAATATCTATCTAATCTACTTACTTCGTTCCCTAATTTCATTCAAGAGATCCTGAGGAAAAGAGTTGGGTTTCCACCGAGCTGAAACAATATAATATACTGATGGTTCTAGTAAACCAAAACCATCTTTTTTTAGCTATTGGGCTTCCATTTCCTACAAAACAAAAGAAGATTTAGTTACGATTGGAAATCCACTTTTTTGTATCTTCATCCATAGATCCTTTACTCATATTTATTCAATCGGAATACTTAATCCAATGCAAAATTTTGCTTCGCGACTACGTACTCATAATCGAATTTGTATTTTAGATGCAAATTTAATTAGTTTTTGGATACTAATCGCGAGAATGTATATTCTTCCTCAATATGCTATTGAGAGGAAAAGGATTAAACCCTTTATAAGAACTAAAGTTTTCATCGGAATATGAAAAAAACTTAAGGATGCCTTAAGTATATCATTTCAAATTCAGTTATTAATAGAACGAATCACACTTTTACCACTAAACTATACCCGCTACATGTAGATTATGATACCAATGCTACCCTTTGTCAAGGGTAGCCATTCGAGAAAGAGGCTAATTCCACCTTATCGAATCAAAGGAGAAAGTTCATGGCGATGGGCGGTTGGTACTTCAATCGCGGGCCTTTACTTTAGGATTTAGATAGCCCCTCTCTAGTCTGTAAAATACATCTCTTCTTACCAATAGCGTATGAACCAAATGTATGCATTTCGATTAGGATCTATTCTACGGTTATGACTACAAGGATCATTATTTGTGAGGACGTAAATGTGCCAGACTGTTGTAAGGAATCATTTAATTATTCCTACAATATATACTAAGAGATATAAAGGCAGTACAGTCCCCATAAATCCCTTTCTTCCTTTTCTTTTTTGTTCAGAATTGAACAAAGAAATTGGGAAAGATGTTTTCTTCCTCCACGTATCATGAAGTGCGAGCCATAGGGAAGGAGTGAGATGACTTTCAAAAATTTATCATAGACTTCGTCTATCGCTTGAGAGAAGCAACAAAGAGTAATAACTTAAAAAGAAAAGCAGAAAACTCTTCATAAAGAGGATCCAGAAAGTCTCTGGTTAGTCGATCCCCTCCATTTCCTAATTTCCTCTCTTCTTTTCCGCTCAATTCTAGTTTATTAGATTCTTGTTTAAAAGAATCAAAGAAGATGAATAGAGAATCAAAGAAGATGAATAGAACTAAGAACACATAAAAAAGAGCATAGAGAACCATTACCAAACGTTCCTCCTAAGAATCATATTGGGTATCTGTCCCCTTCCTTTTAACCCTAGGATCAAAATATAGAATCCTCCCTTTTCCTAGTGTTCGGAAACGGAAAATCCTGAACCTGGAGGAGTTAGGTATGTAGGATATGCTTTTTCTTTTTTGTTGGGCAGGCAGTAGTATAATTTTTATACTCTGCAGTATAAATTCGATTCCCAACTTTTTTTTAGAATAAAAATGTTGATAAAACTCCAACATAGTTTGTTCCAAATCCACTAGAATCCTTGTAGAATAGTCAAGTACCCCATTTCCAAGGGGTACCTGTTGAAAATCGTTTCAACAAATCCATCCAAAACTTTTTAAGAAAAATTAAAAAGTTTTGAACTCGAAAGTTTTTCCAAGAGATGCCTGCTAAAAATTGTTTCAATCTCTCACCAAAACAGATAAGAAGTATATCACTGAAAATTACTATCCAGCCATATGGGTATATGAAGAGCGCAAATTCCTTTATACCCCACCCAATTAGAATTAGGGGAAATAAAACATAAATGTAGAAAGTTCTCATCATAAGATCAGCCAATAGAAGAAAAAAGTCCCTAATTCTGCAGAACATTCTGAGCACGTGAAAAGTGAATAGCCTAAAGATAAAAAAAAAGTTTATCATTTTTTTAACAGCAGTTCTTATTGCCCCTTTGGCCTTTTTGGCCCATTGTTGTATCCGATTCAACAATTGATACATATTTGTTCTCCTCTTAAAAAAAAATGGAACTTCCGGGCTTTGGTTTGGTGAGTCGTACGAGATCGTGTTTACATACCTATGAACTTAGCCTCTTCAAATGTATCCGATATATATAATAATTTTTGGGTGCGTCAACTCTCTGTTCATGTATTTTATTATACATGATACGTATATGTATTTATTTATTTTTATAATAATAAATACCTATACTTTGTGCAAGTGATAAGAGATAATATGAAAGATTTTCTTATTTTTCTTGATTTTCTCAAGGTTTTAAACCTCGCCATAAATAAACTTCGATATCTCGATAGAAAAGAAAATCTCTACATATCTTTGTATATACATATATTATGTACATTAATATATACATATAATATGTACATTATGCAGTAGACCCATAATGGTGAATGAAAGTGGCTAATTATTGAATAAAAAGCCCTTTTAACTCAGTGGTAGAGTAATGCCATGGTAAGGCATAAGTCATCGGTTCAAATCCGATAAAGGGCTTTTCACTTAGTGGTAGAATAATGCCTTGGTAAGACATAAGTCATCGGTTCGAATTCGATAAAGTACTTTTCTACTAAATTCATTCATTTCTTTTTTTTGAAAAACGTCTTTTTTTTTTTTGCAATTTTATGACTTAGTTTAGTGCGAGATGCCCACATTTTTGGTCTGAACACTAAACGAAGCACAGAGTTAAAATTTAAAAAAAAAAAAAAAAAAATGAAATTGGACTCTTTTTACTGTTATAGCAATCAAATCAATACCTGATACTGAGCTAATTTAGATTCCTTTTTATTAATCTATTCTTATTCTATACCCTTTAAACGAATTTCCTTAACCTTAAAAAAAAAGCTTAAAAAGTAGGGGATGATCCGTGAATTAACCTAACCATCAACTAAAAAAAATCCTATGAAAGCATAACAGAAAAGTAGTAAAGGCTCTTTTCTTTGATCTAGTTCGAAGAGTATATTGACAATTCCAAAAAACTGCTCATACTATCATTATAGTATAATGACGAGTGGTTGTATATGGTGCTATCGTCTAGTGATGCCCCCATCGTCTAGTGGTTCAGGACATCTCTCTTTCAAGGAGGCAGCGGGGATTCGACTTCCCCTGGGGGTAGGGAGTATTATAAAAAGAGGTTAATCATAGATTATCAAAAAGCCTAGAATAAATTCTTCCTGGGTCGATGCCCGAGCGGTTAATGGGGACGGACTGTAAATTCGTTGACGATACGTCTACGCTGGTTCAAATCCAGCTCGGCCCAAAAATTTAGGGCTTCGTGAATATGAACTAAATCCATTATTTTTTATGGAAGAAAAAAAATGTATTATCCGGAGAAATAAAGGATAAAGAGAAATGGGGAAATTGATTTCTAATCCATATCTCTCTGATTCTTTATCTTACAAAGAAAAGACAAAGAAAAGAGCCTTTCTTATGGAAAGGCGGATTATCGTTTTTTTTTTTAGGGATAAAAAATCGCAACATACTAGTTACGCCACTCTCACTATACCCACATAGGATATGCGGGTATGTAGTATATGGTTCGTCTATTTCTTAGAGCACGACAGACGGATCGAATCTTCTATTTAAGAATAGGCATGCCATACACCCCGCAGGGATTGTAGTTCAATTGGTCAGAGCACCGCCCTGTCAAGGCGGAAGCTGCGGGTTCGAGCCCCGTCAGTCCCGAACTAGGGTTCAATGAATGGACAAATTCATCTTTCCTTTTTTCATGGAAATTTTTGATGAAAAAAAGGGGGGGGGCAGGAGGCAAGATCAAATATCTATGGGGCACCCTTACTTCACTTTTCTTTTTTTGCATTTCTCACTAAAAAGAGAGCAGTGCAGTATAGAATTTTTTTTCACTACTTCCGGTTGATAAGGAAAGGCATACATATCATACGTGGATTAGTATAATTTTGGATACTACTCTATTTTTATGATGATACCACCCTCATCTTAACTTCCTATTCGACTCTTATGAAATCGAGTACCGGTATTTTACCGGAATCCATACATAAACCGTATTCGTTTATTGTTAGAGAATGAATTTCATCTAATTACTATTTGTATTTCCTCCTCTGAACTTAAGAGCTAATTAAAGCTACAAAAAAGTGGTATAAAATTAGATCTAAACTTTAACCCACCTCACATTAAAGATTCAAATGAGCTAGACAGTGTTCTAAAGTTTAGAAGAGGGGATCCAAAACATCTATCGCACATCTGGTCCAATGATTAATTTCTCTGATAAAAGTAGATCAGACGATCGATGTGGCATATCTTGTTTGTACTAGTATATGCTTATGCGTGTGAGCAGCATGGCTACAGATGTGTGGTAAGTACGTAGTACTACTAGTACCACTAGGAATTAGGAATATAATTAGGAATCAAAAAAAAAAAAGTCAGACTAAGGAAGAAAATTAACAGTGGTGAGAAGCATGTTTACTACAACATCTAGTCATCATGACTACTATCATATATTTTCTTTTTGCATGCAAATCATATACATACTGTATAGTTAGTGGTGGACAAGATCAGTAGTACGTATATATGGTGTGTGTATGTATGCACTTGCACACGCACCTTGAGCTCGTCGGCCGGCTTGTAGCATGCGAAGTCGATGAGGTAGACGGGCCTTGGCCTGGACATGATGTAGACGGAGATGGTGAAGGCGAGGACGGCGAGGAAGGCGAGGACGGTGGCGAGGTCGTAGGTGGCCTCCCCCCAGACCTTGCGCCAGAGCTCGTCGCGGCTGAGGCTGCCCAGCTCGGCGCCGCAGACGAGGACGATGACGGGGATGGTGGCCAGGTACACGCCGTGGCTGATGAGGTAGTGGTAGCCGAGGCGCACGTACTTGAGGTTCACCGACTGCAGGAAGTCCGGCAGGCGGCGGCGCACGCGCACCGAGAAGGTCGGCGAGCCGGCGTCCGGGCCCGACGGCTCCACGCCGCGGTTCACGATCTCCGTCGACAGCAGCGCCTGCTCCCGCGCCATGATGCTGGTCGGTGGTGGACGGGAGCTAGCTAGCTCGCGCCGCTGCTCGTCGCAGTCGTCGTGCAGTGGGAATGGATGGATCGGTGAGGGGAGTGGAATGGCTCCAGCCTCCAGTTATAGTAGTACTAGCAGGAGAGGAGGAAGAGGAACTGGGACTGCGGGGTAGGGGAGGAGATGGCGGGTGGGTGGGCGGCAGTTAATGCCATTAGAGGGCAGGGCAGGAGGGCAGCTGGGCAGGGACGGACACGGACTGGATTCTGATGGAGGCGGAGGCCGGGGGCTCCCTCCCGGCTGCAGCTTATTGCGGCTTAGCCTTGTGTAGTTCAATGCAGCTTATTGTGTGGCTGCAGCTGCAACTGCTCCTAATCTGCTTTTTTTTTTCTTTGTTGACATCCTAATCTGCTATTGTTGCCACAGTACCACGCAGACGGGACACAGGAAATGCCAGCCGCAGCGGCTGCTGGCTTGGTCGTCTTCATGCCGCCGGTCCCCGCTGAACGGCAAGAGCTTTTTGCATGTTCGCTAACTGTCTAATTAACCTTGGGACGTACTGTACTATGGCTATGCATGTGGGTTTAGTATTTATATAAAACACCTTCACTCCATCTAGAATACGGTATGGGATGTTGCATCCTCTTGCACCTGTGTTGCGTGTGACCATGCATATTGCATAATGTGTTTGTTACTCGTGGGCAGAAGAGATACGCATGCTTGCTTGCTTTAATCGGCATGACATGAGCTGGTACACCAGAAATGAATAAAATCATTAAAATCTGATACCCTGTTTGGAATACTGGAATGTTTTCATGTATCGTGTTTTTTCATGTGAAATTAAACCGGTTCCTATCAAAATGCTACATAAATTCTGTGGATATCTTTCACCAGTGGCCCGGATTGATAGATATTAGCTTTAATTATTTAGAAGGTCAGTTGGCAGTTGACACTCGACGACGTGAGACATCGCTGCACTGAAAGTTGCCGGCTAGGCGCTAGCAGCTGCTAACTGATCGTCTGATCCCCAACAAGTGCAGGTCCTCTTGTCAAAGAAGAAAAAAGTGCAGGTCCGCGTGGAGATAACTTCGTTCCCGTCTGAATACGTTGAAGATTTTGAGATTCTGATTAAATTAAACAAAAATCTATGCATCACCTAAATGGGAGAATAGTAGGCTAGATTCTCGAAGTCATGTCTCTCAAAGTTTGAAAATCCTAAAATCTCCGTTCAAAAAAATCCTAAAATCCCTTTCATGGTAGATAATTAATCTGTATTTTTAAATCCCAGATCACCCAGCGTCTTGGGGATGGGAGGCCGGAGGGGGGTGGCAGATGGGCCGGTGGAGCGAGCTGCGAGTGCGAGACGGTGCAATTGGGCATCGTGCTGCCTGCTAGCGCCTGCATGTCTGCACCTGGGGTGAAATGAATTGGCCCTGTCTGCTCTCTGCCTCAGCCTAGGGCCTGCTTGGCTGAGAAGTAGAAACGTATGAGTTGTTCTAACAGTATTTTTTTTTACAGCAAATTAATTAGTTTATCTTATCAGCTGGTGATCAGCTGAACATCTCGAAGAAGAGGTGTCCCGGTACGATCTGATCCCACGGACGGCCGCTTAAAGTAGGTGGTGGCTCAGCAGCTGAATGATGAACCAAACTGGTTGGGGGATTTGATCCTTCGTGGCCGTAGCATTGAAATTGTACCGTGACATCCAGCTGCATGCATCACCTAAAATTTCTTGACAGGTAGCAAGCACGCACGAGTGTCTTACACAAGCTGGAGTATTTCAACAAGTTTGGGCGGAAAAATTCCATGGTTTACTTCTTCAGTTCTTACAGAAATTACCCACCCGAGCATAAATACTCTAGTTAAAGTTTCGTACAGTAGTAGGAGCCTTTAGGCGCAAGGAGTCTGACAGGCAGTGATAGCGGCAAGAGCTGCTGCTCATTCATGGCAAAAGGCGACAGCTTGACCACAGTCCGCGAGGCGGGTTAACCACTCTGCTAGTGACATTTATCCTCTCGTACATAGAACATCCATAGGATAGGAGCAGTTGGTTGGGGGTTTAGCTTGCGGCATCACTCGGTTCCCCCGGTGGAGGACGCACGGCAGCGTTCCGTTCTCAGATCTGACGGGAAAAAGTTATAGGTCGCGATCAAGAGGATAACAGTGACTTGATGACAGAAGGCAAAAAAAAAAAAAAAAAAACTGTTGAATAAGTGTATATATCTCCTCCGTCCACCCGGTGAGACGCAAATATACTTTTTTTTTTCATGTATGTAATAACATGCATAGCGTAGACACGGGATTAATGTTTATTGGATCGGATTCGAGCAACTACTTCCAGCCCCCTAAATTGACACAGCGATTCACACCCTACCTCTTAATGGTAGTGCCGCAACAGTTTCAGCTCAAGACGTATTCCGGTCTGAATTCATGATGGGGCTGGTCTCATGGTCCAGACGTCGGATTGATCCAGACCAGACATCCAGCATGGCAGACCGCCCTGCACATCCAAAATCATCTTTTAACAAAAGCCTAAAAACAAGAACTCAGATTGGAAATATGTATTTGTAGGATGGGGAGAAGAGGATAGTCAGTTCTCCCAGCCGCACCAGGACATAGCCCATAACCCATAATAAATTCCCTAAATCTGAATGGCGAGAGAATATCCGGAGTATGCCAATGAGAATGCAATTCTGTCAGTCGAGCGAACTCCCAACAGCACCGCCATTGTTAGGTCCTTCAAGAATCAGAGGCAATGAATCAGGACTCACTGCCGTGCGGAGCCTTAAATAAGAAGCATGGCACCCATCCAAAAAATAAGCATGTACAGTAAACAGGAAATGAGGAATAGTGGATGGACGGCTGGCTGGGAGATCTGTTGAGTAGGAACAACATTCATGGTGGCAACGACCCAGGAGGAAGTAAATGGGGGCGTCTCGCTCCCATGTGGTTGCATTAAGCCGCGCCTCTGATCGCCATGTGAGCATGTTTGCAGCAAAGGTGGTGGAAGCGGCCAGTGAATGCTGAAGCCAAATCTGTCCTGATAAAAGACAACAAGATCAGTACGCAGAAGAAATTTTGGCGCGAGTATTGCAAAGTATATATTGGTACAAATAAGCAGAATACATATTCTACACTTTGTTGTTTTGAAGCTAACGTGACGTAATACCAGCAATATAAGATGGCTGCAGGAAGGTATTGTGTTAAATAGTTATCTCGCCAGAACACTAGAGGCTCTTTTTTCCTTTGCATTGCAGCTAGCACAAAAGAACAGCTTAACCAGGTCCTACTTTCACCACAAAAACAGCCAAGATATGACTGGCACAGTAGGACAGCATCGAATATTGTTTTAAAGTCGCCAAGGAATTTGCTGGACAATGTAAGAGATGGCACATTATCAGGGGGAAGACAGAAAGCAAGATGCCAGGTAATAATACCATAACTACACATACTCGCTATTTTTGCCAAATTGGTGAAAATGCACACCAAACAGGAGAAAAGAAATTGAATCCGTTTGTCAAAAAAAAAAAATGTCTATATACATGACAAGAGCAGCATAAACAGAGAGAGGCTGAAAAGATATAGCAAAGTCAACAACCATAACGTGCACAACATAAGCCAAATGAAGCTTAGAAGCATTTATTAAAAAAAACAATTTCTGGAAGAGCTCTAGAACAAGATCAGCAAATATAATCGCCAAATCATCAAGATACAGCACAAGTTGGCATATCAAAGTACACAGAAAATGTTAACATATTCTAATATGTCACCAGCAGTACATTTATTAGTTATTTGGGTAATTATTAAGGTCAGTGTATCTTGTTTTGCACAGCAAAGTCAATGCAAAAGGGGAGTAAAGAAGAACAATTGACAAGTTGTTGCAAACGGTTTCTTCATCTATACTACAGTGAGGTAGACCTAGACGTGTCCATATCTGAACTTCTAATTCATCAATCATCACCTCCTACTTTATGAGTGCTTAAAGGAAATCTATGACTGTTTAATAAAAGATATCTTGGACAAATCATAACTTGAGTACAGCAGTTGCATCTTTTGTCTCATCATTTTTTTTTCCTAAAGAAAACATCACAGGGCCACTGATCTTGTGTTGGAACATGGTATAACCAATATACAAGCCTGCCATATCAAATCATCATGATTTGTTTGAGATTTGACTAATATTTTGAATGTACAGAGGGAAGAATATCCAACCTGCGGCTCAACCTGTTACTTGGAACTCCATACATGTCAGCAGCTAGGGTACTGTCTACAATTATATCCTGAGCTTAAAGTCACAAACAGTTATTGCTAACTTTATTAAAACAGACTAAAAACAACTTAAAATACTAATATTGAATCAAATCTATGACTGTTTAATGAAGACATCTTGGACAAATCATAACTTGAGTAGTAGTTGCATACTTGCATGTTTTTTCGAAATAAAACGACACAGGAAACTGGTATAAGCAATATTCAAGCCAGCCATATCAAATAAATGTGATCTGTTTGAGCATTGACTAATTTGGAAGTCCAAATACAAGTAACTAGAGAAGAATACCCAACCTGCCTTGACTGTTACTTGGAACTCCATATTGATGTCAGCAGCTAGGGTACAGTATACAATTATATCCTGAGCTTAAACTCACAAACAGTTATTGCTAAACTTTGTTTTTATAACAAACTAAAAACAACTTTTTTTGTTCTTTTGTGCTACACACGCATTCCACCAACTCAATCTCTGCAAAATTCATCTGCATCCCCTAAATCCATCTCAGAATCATCTGAAGTAGAACAGCCATCTAAGATGTCATCTGAATTTTCACTTTCAACATCCAATACATCATCATCATCATCATCATCATCATCATCACGGCCTAATAAGTAACCATCTGAATCAGAAGACATGTCGAATTTACCAAGATTCTTCAATCTCCCTCTGTAACCAGTAAGTTGAAGGAGCTTTTCCCTCCACCGCACCAACGGACACTTCTCTATCAGTTCTGTCCCATCATATGCCTCAGTTAAGAACACACTCAACCTCTTTCCCCTCTCAGAAACATAAAAGATGCCATAATGCTTCAAGAGTAACCTCATAAGCTTCTGTGGCATTACAAACTCACGACGGAAATGAGTAAGGTGATCGGTCACCAGCCTCTTTTCCAACATGAAGCTCAGTATCTCATGCATCACTGCAACAGCCCTCTTATCAAACTCTGGCGATCCAGGAGTCAATCCCTTTGCCTCTGCATAAGGGGACAGGTAGGTGACCTTCTGAAATTGCTCGGTATTGCCCGTTTTCACATAATGATGAGCTTTTCCTCGAAATCTGTAGTAGCTAGTAAAATCTGGTGGGAATTTCATTGGGAACGGAAGCGAGAGCTCTCCTGGAGGACTGGCATTGGCATCGCCAGTCGACACAGCTGCCTTCTGCTCAAGCTCAGTGACTGCCCAGGTTGGGTTCCAAGAGACGAGCTCCAAATACTCACCATCCTCCAATCTGACCAGCCTGAAATGCTCTGGAAACATGTGCACCCACCGTGTCCGAAAGTCATGAGGAAGCCCCATGTCACGCCGGAAGTGGGCGATCTTGTCGACTGGCAGCCGCCGGTCCACGGACATCATGAGCATCCTGGTGACGTACTGCGCGGCCACAGGAGAGTGCTCCTCCAGCAGGCGCGCCTCCTCCTCGACGAGCGCCTCCGCCTGCGGCGAGAGGCCTGCCCACATGACGCCGCGGCTGTCGCGGCAGACCTCGAACAGGCGCGGCGAGCGGCGCACGAAGTGGGCCACCTTGTGCGGCTTGACGAGGCCGAGCTGCGGCCGCAGGATCTCGAGGCGCTTGAGCGGGGTGACGTGCTCCTCCTCCTTCTTGAGCGCGTCGACGACGGCGAGCACCTTGGAGAGCACCTTCCAGCGCTCCGTGGCCACCTCGAGCGCGTGCACGCGCTTCTTCTTGCTCCGTTCCTTGACGCTGCGGCCGCGCGTCATGCCACGAGACGGCGAGAGCTGGTACGGGCATTGGCATCGCCAGTGCCTCTGGCTCCGGCAGCGGAGCAGATCGCTCAGGCAATTGCGCGAACACGCTGCGTGCATGCCGTGTGAGGCTGCCAGGAACTTCTGAAGCAAAAGCGCCGAAACAGGAGCAGTAACAATGCTATTGCGACAGGAGTAGTCTGGAAGAAGGATTCAAAGGGCGCGAGCCTATCGCCTGCTGAACGGCGGCGAGAAGAGGAGAACAAGGCGGCGGCTGCGAGGGAACCGGAGAGGCCGAAGGAAAGACGAAGGAGGGAAGAAAATGAAAAGGGCCGTGCTTGATGCTTAATGATCGTTTAACGGAGGAAGACAGATGTGGCTAGGTCTAAATAGAGCCCATAGTTTCTACTGGGTTTGCTGGGCCCATTTTGACATTTTCGTTAGGCCTGTGAAGCCCACAATAAGGCCCTGTTTTAATCGGATTAGTTCCTAGTTAGGGGCCAAACAAGCCCAAGTCTTTTTTGATGCTCTTGCAGTCTTGTAAACGAGGCCTATTAGGATTAGGCCCACCATTGAATGCAAGTGTATCCGCAGCAGCAGCGGCAAGAATCTCAAACCTCGTCCAAGTCCTTTACATGCGAGATAAGCGTTTGTTTGGTTGGCCAAAAGCAGTTAGACCGTTTTATTCAAAAAACTATACATGGTGCATAATTAAAAATCTTAGCCTCATAATAAGCATTTGTTCTAAAATTTTAAATAAGGCGAATGGTGCGGAGAAAATATGCGTATCTGGCGATGTAGGCTCACTTCATGCAGGCCGACGCGTGGGGTCCGATTCACAGTGGGAGAAAATGAGTTGGCTAATGGCTATACATGGACAACCAAACAGGTGCTGCATGTGGCTTGGCTAGATGAGTGCGAGCAACTAAACAACTCTCCTTGCATGTGATTGGCATGGCTACCTTGGGTCTATGTGAGTTGAGCGGACCAGGCTAGATAGGGAAGGGAACCGACGTCGTGTTTGTTGAAGGCGTCTTTTGTTTTGCCTTTTTTTTAATGTTTGTATACTATATGCACACCTACGTACATGCTAGTGTTGTACGTAGTGCAAATAGTATTTCGTATTCATTGTTGGAAAGAAGCGGAGGAAAGGGAGTAGGGTCGCCCCTGTCGAAATTTTCCGGAATCTCATCTAGGAAAGGGCAAACAAGACAACGGAAGAGAAGGCGGATACTGCTCATAAAGAAGAAGATCAACAGCCTGGTGATGAGAAATGGGAGAAGAAAAAAGAGCAAGCTAATGTGGAAGATGAAAAGTGGAACAACAAGAACAACAAAGATGCTGCTGAATCCTCTCAAGGTACTAAAGCTTCAGAATAGGCCTCCTTATGAGATCTATGGCTTTCTATTCTGAAACGCTTGTATTTCCATTTTGTCTTAAAAGAAAATGGGAAGATCTCAGCAGGTACGAAAGACCATGCATACCTAGTGGAGTGTGGAGGCATTCTTGTTGAAACAAATAACGCAACGGACGACTTGGGCTGTTCCGTGACCGTGATCGTGCTTACGATTGTGTATATACTTCCTCCTCCCTTCACGGCTTCAACAAATACGGAACGGAACCCACCAGGAAGAGGAGCCTCCACACGGCACACGGCTAAGCCGAGCTCGCACATGCATGTTTCATTTCCTCTCACCTACCTACGACACAACTCGCCGGACTTGCCAACTGCCCCAGGTCTCCGAGACGATTTGCTCAAGTCACCGTGCAGGCAGGGCTCACGATACGCACGCGTTGGCCGCGAACGCGACACGCCATATCGTGCCTGCGCGCCCACGAACCTTACCAGGCCGCGCGCGCCGGGTCTTCGTTTTGTTTTGGCTCCCCCGGACACGTCCCGCCGCTCGTGATGATTTCCTCTAAATTCTAAGATTTCTTGGTGTTGGCACATGGCGAGGCGAGGGAGAGAGCCCACGCGGCTGGGCTCTTGTTGGAAATAAACTGGACGGGCAACCCCAAATTGACTTGCGACTCCATTGACTTGCTCCCATGTCTTGTGTTACGTTATTATTACTATGGTATAGTAGCACCCATTCAAACACCTTTTGACTTTGCGGTGAATCTCGGCGTGGATCCTTTGAACTAACGCAGCGTTGTCGCACTGTACTAACTACGTGTCGACTGTCCATTGTCCACAGACATAACATAGTACTGTATTATTATTATACGCAAAGTCGACAGAACACACGCTAAGCCTAGTATATTCTACGCAGTGATCCACATCCACCTAATACTAATAGTGCATGTAGTAGTATTAATAAAATTGACCATCGCGCGAGCGCACTTTGACTCTGCTTGCGTCTCACGCCGCCGCGCTGCCCAATTCAAGCAAGGCGCCTACTGCCCACGGGACGTTCGCCTTTTGTTGATGTCTGGATTTGCGGATTTGCATCAGGACCAAGATCTGCACATCATCATTTTGAAGGTGAAGCTATCGCTGTCGGCCCGTTTGACCTTTAAAAACGTAGTACTTCTTTGTTTTTTTTTTTTTTTTTACCCTGATGATGATAATGGGGGTGTTTGGATTGTGGAAAAACTTATGTCACATCGGAATGTCGGAGGAATGTCGGAAGGGGATATCGAATATTAATAAAAAAACAAATTACAGAACTCGTCAGGAAATCATGAGATAAATTTTTTAAATATAATTAATCCGTCATTAGCAAATGTTTACTGTAGCAGCACATTGTCAAATCATGGACTAATTAGGCTTAAAAGATTCGTCTCGCAAAGTTATCGCAATCTGTGCAATTAGTTATTTTTTTAGACTACATTTAATACTCCATACATGTGTGATTAGATTCGATGGGACATGGCAAAAGTTTTGCCTGCCCCATCCAAACACCCCCTGAGTGTCGGTACCTTTGCCTGGCCGGCGAGGTCCATCCAATCCTTAAAGCTGACGGTGGGTCGAGATCTAAACTAAAACCGCACCAATCCAAAGCAGGTATGTGAAAATTAAATCTAAACCAAATTAGACTACACCTTCAATCATCCACACTAAACCAAACCACTTGTACGCTCAACCTATTAAAATACATTTCCAACCCACCAATTCACTGACACCTTATGCTATTGTTTAGCCATAAGTAAAAGCAAAAAATGAATATATAGGATAAAAATTCATTGTTAACTCTATTATTGACAGTCAAATCAAATCAGCCCACTTTAATAGGGCTCAAACCAAACCAGTCCAACACTTGTTTCATCCCCAAACTAATACAGCCCAAACACAAAATCAAACTAAAAAACCGGACTTAACCCAAACCATTGTTTGATTTACCTAACTTGCGATCGTGCAGCTTGCTCGTAGTAATTCACCTCCACCACGGCAAAAACAAAAGAAAAAGAAAAGGAACCATCTCCCTTTCGCGAGGCAGCACTCTTCCTTCCTGTACATACATATACTCACGGAGGCTTTTGAATTAGCGTGACTGTCACGACAGATCCCCATCAAGGCCGGGCGGGCGGGCGACAGCCTGTAATAATGATAGTAGCCCGGCGAGAGAAAGAGAAACAGAGATATTTCCCTTCCGTTGTGCCGCGTGCGAGTTGCTGTCGGAAACGTGACAGAATCGTGCGCATCCGCATCCGATCCTAGAGGCTCTTGTACTGTACTACGGGGCACCCTGACCGCTCCCGTTCCAAGGCGAGCGTGTTGGGCACGTCGCGGCGGGGGACACCGCTTGCCTGGCTGGGGCAGCTGGCACACGGGAACGCGCGCGGGAGCGGGAGGGGGTGGCCGGCCGGCGGGCACGACGGTCGACGGGCGGAGCCCACGGAGGAAAGCGACGCGACGGCCACGGGGCTCGGTTCGGTTTGAATAGTAGCAGGGGCAGCGTGCAAGTTGCTGCGGCAGCGGTTGGGGCCTGGCAGCGAAGGTTCCCATCGCCTAGCTAGCACGGTCGGCAGATTCCGTGGGTGCCCCTGCCCCACTTGCGCTTGCTTGCCCCGGCGTCCGGCAGCGCGAGACGAGAGAGACCCGGGGTGGTTTTGGTGTGGTGCGGTGGCTGGTGCCGCTACAGAAAAAAAGGCCTAATTGACGCGTACCAGTGGTGGTTTCGTACGCGGTTTTGTAGGCACGTTTTCGTGGTGCCCGTTTGGACCACTTTTTGAATAAAATTAAATTCCTGGGCAGTGCTACGTACTAGACTATTCCTAGCTTTTGCTTGTTGGAATTGGAGGGTTGTACCGATTTGAGGCTGTGATTAGAGCTCCATCTGGGATTTTCTCCTTTTCCTCCTTCCATTTTTCTTTTTTCTTTCTCTTGGAGTGGAGGCGTCAGTTTTTTTGGCCTCTCTCAAGGTGAGCGGGCATCAAGTTTTGTGTGAATTCAGCCACGATTTTGTTTAGGAGAATATACTGTACATACAGAGCGAAAGGCACAAATTGTTCCATCTCCATCTTGTTTCTATCGATCGAATCTTAAATCTTACAAGAGCAAAGCAAACTCTTGTTAAGAAAAAAAAAAAAAAAAACAATAGTACTCTTTCTACAATCCTGTCTCTCCTCCCATTTCCATACAAAACCAATCCAGTCCAGGCCCAAGCAGGGCATGATGAATCAATCCACCCAATTAAATCATCACTGCTAATCATCGATCCACAAGTCCCAAATCACAGCGCGATGGTGAGGCGCTCGGCGTCCGTGGTGCTCCCGAGCCCGAGCCAGGAGGCCGGCTTCGGCTTCGCCTTCTCCGCCTCCTCGGCCGGGGACGGGCGGGTGTAGGGCGCGCGCTCCACGAGCCGGTCCTTGCGCTTGGCCAGGAACCGCTGCAGCGACGCCTTCCTGGCGATGGGCAGGTCGTCGCGCGGAGCCGGAGCCGGGGTCGGGACCGGGGCAGGGGCAGGGGCAGGGGGGGCCGCCGCGCGCTCGGCGCCGGCCGCGAGGCGCATGACCTCGGCCGCCTTCTCCGCCGGGAAGTCCTCGAACACGACCACCCTGCCGCCGTAGAAGATGGTGAGCGGCGCCGCCGCCGCCGCCGTGGAGGCGGGCCCGGCCATCTCCTCTCCCCTCGCGGCGGCGGTTGCCGGCACCTGCTCGGCGCCGACGTCCGCGCCGGGCATGAGGCTCAGCGTCGTGGCCGGGGCGCGCGGGCGGGGGCGGGGCCGCGGCGGCCGCCATCTGCTGCTCCGCCTTGACGTACTGGCTCAGCACCCCGCAGGCCAGCGCGAACCTCCGGCTCTTGCCCTCCGCTGCCGCCATGGCCATGTCAATCGAGACGACTGCTCGCTGCGCGGCTGTGTTTGCTCTTGGTCTTTGTCTTTGCTCTTTGCTCTTGCTCTTGGTGGTGGTGCTGTGGGAATGGATGGGGGCGCCGCGGGGAGCCTTGTGTTTTATAGGGGAAGAAGATGGGGAGGGGCAGGGCAAAGGCAATTGACTTGATGGAGTGGAGACGTGGGGGGCGCCGCGGGGAGCCTTGTGTTTTTCGCCGGCGGGTGGAGGAGACGTGAGGCGCGGTGGTGGCGTGGTGCTGGGCACGAAGAACACGTGATTCTTGTGGGCGACGGCGAAGGAAAGGGAAGCAGAGCAGAGGAGCAGGTTGGGTGGGGTGGGACGGTCGCTCGGCGCTGTCGGACAGAGACGTGAGGAAAGGGAAAATTGTCCGTGTATTCTTTTTTATTCGTTCGTTCGGCGGGGGGAGAGAGAGGTGCGGGGCCTTTTCGTCTTGTCGACCACCGGCTAGCTGCGGCCAGTTGTATTTTCTTTTTGGAGGAAGTATATTTCACGCTCTACAAAAACGTGGTTGGGAGTTGGGACCGTGGAACTTTTCTATGCAGGAATCCAACCGGGGTTGCATGAGCTCCTCTTTTATTCTTTTTAAGAGAAAAAAAAGTAGAAAACAAGTATTTCCCCCGTCTCATAATAGTTATACATTCGCTTTTTTGAGAGTCAAAGTTTTAAACTTTAATAAAAAAATATATGCAGAAATGTACGAATTTGATGATGCATAATAAACATCATTAGATCAATAGTGGAATATGTTGTAATAATATGCATGGAACTATTTATTTGTAGGCTAGTACAAAACTATTTATAAATTTGGAACATCATTAGACCAATAGTTGTAGGCTAATATATGTTAATAGTGGAATATATTCTAACCTAAGGTTTCCAAAGTTAATATATTTTAATTATAAACATCATTGCATCAGCTTTGAAAACCTTAACTTAGAATGAAACTATTTATAAATTCAGCAAAATCATCACGTATGATGAAGTTAAACTACAATAATTATTGAACGCAACAACATAATGTGCAATACTTGGAGTAAATAGTAATAGTATATGACGTGATGACAATTAGATATATGGTGATTAAATAATACTCCTTCTATTCTAAACTACAAGTCTTCTTGATTTTTCTATGTACATTATTTTCTAAACTACAAGATGAGTTATTTTTCCTCCGGGGCCGCCTAGACGCCGCCGTGGACCGCGGGAAGTCCGACGCCGCCCTCGTCAGGACGCTCGGTCGGTACGAGCGCCGAGGCATGCGCTCCTTGGCTAAATCGGTGACGAGCCTCCTGGACGCGGACGATGGCGATGAGGCTCGCCGGAGCGTCAATGCCATGGCTCTGGAGCTGTTCCCCTCGCACAACTCTGCGCCCTTCAACCGCCTCATCGCTACAGCCGTTGGCAAATGGGGAGTGCAGGACCTCGAGGTCGTCGTGCTGAAGCTGAACACGAACACGAACACGAACACGACGACGACGACTGATAACCAAAGCCATGACGATGTCCGGTACACCTTCCCGCACCATGTCCTGGAGGCGGACTCGAAATCTCCCGCAGGTGTTCTCAAGAAACTGAAGCTAAGCAACTGCGCGCCGCTCGCCGCCCGCAGCGACGGCACCGGCCTGCTGCGGAAGCCGAGGGCGTTCAGCTCGCTCACCGTGCTGGTGTTGCAAGGCATGCCCAAGTCGATGCGCATCTATCGGCATATCATCCAGGCGTGCCCGATGCTGGAGGTGCTGCACCTCAAGTCCTGCCTCTTCCGAGCAAGGATCCCCATAGACGCCCCTGGCTCACGGCTCAAGGAGCTCGTCATCGACGCCTGCACGTTCAACGTGGTGAACCTGGGCGCTCTGCCTAGGCTTGAGAGGTTGGCTTGGTTGGGTGCTCCGGTGGCGATCAGCTTCGGCTCTCTTCCGCGCCTCACCCACCTGAACCTCAGCTTCTACGACGAGCCCAACGCACGACCACATCCGCGGTTCGCTGCCTTGTGGGGTCCACCAGACGAGCACTCTGAGCTCAGATTCCGGCCGGGCGGTTTCCCGGACTTGGAGAACCTTGTCATTCGCTACACAGGGCCGGAGAAGTGGTGCGCCAACCCTGACCTTCACATGCCACTGCGCAATGTGAGGCGGCTGCTGCTCGCCGGCATGCCTTCTTCTTGGGACATCTCGTGGACGTGCTGCATCCTAGAGGCCACGCCTTATCTCGAGGCACTGCATGTCCATATTGACCATCACAACCTTTGGGAGTCGGTGTACGGTAACACTTACGCTGAGCCGCCGTCAAGCTTCAAGCTCCAAGTGTTGAGGGAGGTGGTGATCATCGGCTTTCATGGGTCCGGAATGCAGCTTCGCTTTGTAAAGTTCCTTACTATGACCGCGTGCAAAGCACTCGAGAAGGTTACACTAGTGAAGCAGGGACATGTCCAAGACAAGGGGCTTTGGGACTGGGAAGTGGTGGCCTCGCCGGCAGAGTGCCAATGGAGTGATAAGGAGAGGAGTGTCTTAGTGAGGAAGATAAATGGTGGCAATAATCCTTCCTCGACGACGCAGATAATTCTGGGATGAACTTTTTAGAGATGTTAATACCAGTACCATCTATATATGTAGGCCGACACTAGTCTTAGCTGCCGTTTGAATTCTTGGAATGCAATTCATTTGGCCCTCTCGTTCTCCAGCATTAATACTGAGGGTTCACTCTAGGCTAGAGCTGGATGCAAAGCCTTTTTGTTGTACCCTTGTTAGTGAGTAATTAACTGAGAACCCCCTCCTCCTCGGGCGGTCTACTTCAGGAGACGCGTCCCTCGCGCATTTGATGTATTTCCATTCTTCTTATTCATATATGCCGGGTAACCGGATCTTTCAAAAAAATGATAATTTATAGACACATATTAATTAAGTTTATATGGTTGTATATTGATTATATTTGTATATATTATTATATTAGCTGTACAAGGGAGATGCTTATATGTTGATTTTTACCATCGGAGAATGAATTGAAAAGTGTGTTATAGGTTGCAAAGTAGAAACATAGCACAGTGATCTCTATAAAATCAATTTCTATCTCTCACCTTATAAATTTAAGATGGGCTTATATGTTAACTTTGGAAAGTGGTGGAATGCCAAATTCTAAAACAAATAGACTAGTTAATTAATTAGACTTCAATTCCTCGAAATGAAAGAATCCAAATGGCCCCTTAATGTTATTGTATCAATTTCAGGCTAATAAACCTTCCCTTTATATTGTTACTTCATTTGTTCCAAGTTATAAGTCATTTTTCTTGTTTATTTAAATACACTAGCAAACGTGATCGTAAGTTGCAAGGCGAGATGTCGACAAATCTATAACTCCTATATTTTCAAACCCACTCTAGCCTATTCTCTTGATTCGATTGGTTGAGAGCTTAAAGATGATGTCATCGGAGGAGTTACTCCCACTAAGTCTCTCATTTATTTCCCCTTTTTGAAATAGAAAAAGTCATAGCACCTAAACCAAATATTGTAATTAAAATCTAATTGCACCATAGTGTTCCTCGCAATAAACTCTTCAAAACAAAGTCCCACATGAATATATTTCGATAACTTTTTTGCAAAAATTTAAACCGTTTCTAAGAAAAAATCATTTGTAAGGGAAAATCTAGCAAAACTGTATATCACATGGGTTACATGTGGTCCTCCAAAATATGCGTATAGATGAGATTTGCGTGATGTACAGTTCAAATAATCTATACCATGTCAATAGATACAACCTCCGCAATTGACCTACTACATCCATATATATATCTATTAATTCATAGTTTTGACCATTATAAATTTTTTATATTTTTACTTCATACCCGCAGCAACGCGCGGAGCATCCTACTAGTAATACAATACGAGAGCTCTCTTGATTTTGCACGCTATAACTATTATAGGAGATTATTACACCGATGCATACACGTATATTCCAGTGACATACTCTCCATTTCAAATTATAAGTCACTTTGACTTTTTTTGATTCATCTATTTTACTATGTATCTAGACATATTATGATATCTAGACTAGATACATAGTAAAATAGATATACTAAAAGAGTTAGTGACTTATAATTTGAAACGAAAAGAAGTAATTATTTAGATGGCCTGTTCTGTCAGTGGAAAATTTGTGACAATGTTGAACTATTTGTAGTACGATTGTGTTATTCGTGTTGTCATGTGTTCGTGGTACATCACTTAGCAATGGTCAACAAACGTATTTTTAAAGTTAATAATGAAATTAAGTGAGACCTTAGCAAATTTCTGAATTGTTCATACATTTAAATTTTAAAAATGATGAAATTTGCAAAGTGGCGAGACTAGCGATTGGTATCGGGGTTTTTTCTACCGTTCAAGAACCGGCCGGTTTAGCCGGTTCGACCAAACCGGTGCGGACCGGTTCGGTTTGGCACCGGTTCAAACCGTTAGGGTTTTTTAAATTTGAAATTTGAATTTAAAAAAAAATTCTAGAAAAATTCTAAAAATAGTTCATGATTTATAGAATCCAATGGTGTCAAAATTTTTCAAATTTGAGTTCGTTTAGTATTTATTTAGACGTTTAGAAGTTTGAAAAAAAAAAGAAAAAAAAAAAAAAAGGCCCATTAAGGCCCATTAAATCATGAAGGTCGAAAAAATATACTAAACGCACTCAAATTTGAAAAATTTTGATATCATTGGATTCTATAAATCATGAAGTATTTTTAAAAAATTTTCTAGAATTTTTTCAAAACTTTTTTCATTTTTCATTTGAAAATTTTTGACATCATTGGTTCCGAGGCCGGTAAACCGCTCTAACCGCCCGGTAACCGCTACTAACGGCCGGCTTACCGGCCAGAATCGTTTGAACTACGCCGGCTTCAAAATTCAAATTTGAAATTTGAATTCGTCCGGTTTTTTTCGGTAACCGATTCTTACCGGCCGGTTAGCCGAAACCGGTGGCCGGCGGTTTTTTTGTCCGGAACGGTAACAAAAACCCTGGTTGGTATATAAAAGTTAGAAGCGTACAGATTTTATTAGTAATAAAAATAATTACCACGCATCTGAGCCCAGCCCAGTCTCGGTTTGTTTGTTCTCCAAGAGCTGGACACGCCAGCTGAGCCCAACTTATCCGACAGAGTTAACATGCAAGGCGAGCCCAGCATGCCTGCGTTCCAGCAGCAGCCCACATCCCAGCCCACCACAACCCCCTTCGCTGTCCTGCTACTCCAACAAAACAACACGTGGCGGTACCGACGCAGCAGAATCACATCGAAAGGGAAAGGGCACCGTACACCACATCTTTGGTCGACCTGCGGCAAGTGCGTGCACGCCTTTCCCCTGTCGCCTGCTCATGCTTCACGAGAAAGATCTCCCTCCCGTCACGCCTATACCGCCGCACCGGCCTTTATTCCCCTCTCGTTCGTCGCTGCCCGATTTTGAATTTCCTGGTGCGCGTATGAACCACGAGGGGAGATTAGTCTAGGATCGACGCGCATGCATCATCATATCCGGCTAATTGCTTGAGAGCATTGATTCCATCAGATCCGTCGCAAATAGTCCGCCCGTCTTTACTGCTGCTATCTTTGAAACGAAACTCCCTGTGGTGTGTGTGTGGTGGTGCCGGTGCAGTGCGTCATGTCATGTGCGCAAACACGTTTCCGTGGCGGCGGGGAGCAGGACAGCGACGTGCCGTGCCGCACCGCCGGCCCACCTGCCCCGCCC
Source organism: Chrysopogon serrulatus (assembly GCA_015844335.1). Lineage (NCBI taxonomy): Eukaryota > Viridiplantae > Streptophyta > Magnoliopsida > Poales > Poaceae > Chrysopogon > Chrysopogon serrulatus. The sequence goes on from JADLZL010004713.1 coordinate 90,861, forward strand.
ACCTGTCGCGTGCGCGTGACTGCAACAAGCGACGAGGAGGATTAGCTCGGCGGCACAGCAAGGAAAGGAAGATGCCGCGCGCGCGGGGCCGGCAACAAGCGCCAGAAATTAATTCCATCACATGTGCGCAGCAACGTGCGGCATAAATAAAGAGGAAACATGCATCGTGCTGGCAAATTGCATAATCAGGCTCAGGCTACTTGATATATCAACTGGAGAACAATAATAATATCATTAAGAATCAGAGGCGCGACAAAGACTTACTATTAAGCAAATCTCGCTTTCCTTGCATTTGTTGTGGCTCTTAATTTAATTCGGTCGTCCACCTGCCTATGATTGAAAACCTTAACTCGCGTTTTTTTAAAAAAAACCGATTCCGTCGTAGCCGCCTGCTGTACATGCCCGTATATATAAAATGATACTCGAGTGATAAGAAAAAATAGTGAAAGTAAACGCGAACGGGAGTCAACTTTGGGTGTATGTTTTTGTTTAGCAGAAGAGTCAACTTTGTGTTTGCTCGTCACAAAGGAGCCCAAATACGACTCAGTCAGATGTTCTTTGTTTTTTTTTTCCTACTACAGCTAGCGCCTAAAATTCCAACCCGAATGGTCCACTGCTTCTTTTCATTTTTTTTAAAAAAATGCAAGATCTTTATTGTAAAGAAAATAGAATAATGACATCTAGTTGACATGATCACGTAAGTTCTTACCTCTGCCATATATATTATGACATACATAAGTTTTAACGTACTAAGATACATTAATGTCTATCGTCTCATAGCACATTATTTCTTAAGGCGTCCTCACCAGAGATCAAATCGCTAGTTTAGGTGAAATTCTTTTGGATGAAAGAAAGAGTACCACATTAGCAAGGGAACATTAGCTAGCTGTCTCGCAGTTCTTCCAAAAAATTTCTCTAACACTACATGCACAGCTCCGTGCTTTGATGTTTTCTTATTGGCTCCAGGGCGCACTTTGCTAGGGATTTCTTCATCTCCTTTGAGGATGCCCTTAGGCCATCTCTAGTGAGGGGGCAAAAGTGATGGATTGAGTGATTTAGCAGCTCATGAGCCGTGATCTAATTCTTACAGCTACGTTACGTTGACTCCTGGATGAGAGAGAAGCAAAGGGGTGTGGAGAGGGGCCCAAGCCCATGGACTATATACCAACGTCTTTTATATTTGTACGTGTCTTTCCGCTTATACGTAGTGCCGGTCCAACAAGAAGTAAGCACGTAGTGCCGGCCTTTGATGTTTTTTTTTGGTTTCACCACGATAGAGGGCGCACGCCCGCATCGTCAATTTGCGGAGTTGCGACTTTTGCTCGCCGCACGCAGACGGCGATCGGAGGGCCTGTGGCGGAGATCGGAGAAAGATGAATCACGACGGAGGAAGCGAGGCAGGGGCCTTCCCCGCTTCTCACCAAGTCGTTGATCAGGCCCTAGGTATTTTTTTTCCTATTTACTTTTTAATCCGAATTTATCATCGAGAGAGATCTTGGACACTTTTAATCTTAATACTGTCCTCGATGATTTTGCATCAAGAAATGAGAAGAAATATATTTTTATAAGAAGCAATGGATATTACGAAATTATGATAAGGTATTTTTTTTTGTCTACACTGTTCCTCGACAAGACATGTTAAATTTAAAATATATCACTAGATTTTATTTTGGTTTGCAAAAAAAAAAAAAAATTAAGACTTATATATATTATAAGATTTTATATATAGTTTAGAGGGACGTCACAACAAGTTCGCCAGAGGGCCCTTCAAATCTTAGGACCGGCACTGGAAAGAAGAATCAATGTTTGTCTTAAAAATCGACACAACCACTAGTCATGCTGTTAGTAGACGAGCACAAGGTCAGGGATTAGATATCAAGATGCATGTTTGTCCACCTTGATATATGAGAGGGCCAAGCGATGATGTGGTAGGGACATGAGTGATAGGAATTGTGTAAGGATTTCGTAAGAATCAATTCATTTTTGTAGGAATACAATAAACATGAAAAATTCCCCACATTTCAAAGAGGATTTTAGTGTCGAAGAGAAGAGCTCACAATGGGGATGTTGACCAAATGATCCTGGTTTTCAGCTGACTGATGTACACCTTTTCCATGTTAGACGTCAATTTAGTAGACTGCAAAGATAATTTGCATATACGTACCGTGTCAAGGATGTATACGTATAACATGTGCAAACAAGTAATCAAGGAAAGAAGGAGCAACAAGTAAGCAACAGAGTTGTTCTATGATACTGATGATACGTGGAATTCCAGACGCAATGCACACTGAACAAATTATATGAGCTCGTGTTCAACCAATGAGACCTGTGATAGCTACAGACACATGGGCACTGATTGATGAGCTAGGCAGGTAGCGTGTTTGATCCATGCATGGGTCAACTCTCTGAATGAGATTGTGGAACCACATTGCTGGAAAAGAAAAAGGAAGAAGCCCTACTGGCAAGGTGCTAACCATAGGGCACAGAGCCTGGCCAACCCCTCTTCTTGAAACCTACTGTTAATTCTCTGACTGATTCCACGGCACTTCGCTGTCCTATTGTTAATTTGTACTACTGTTTTGGGCTTTCTCTTGCTTTCGAAATTAATGGCAATCTTAATTTTCCAATTAGACCATCCATTTGGCTTTGAGTACCACAGTCGTAGCACCTGTGGGATTCAAAGTTCTTCCTTCCTCGCATGCAATGCAACTGACAAGTGGAATACTATTCAGCTTCATATTCATCAGAGTCTGCATCTGCAAGCGAGAAGGCCAACAGAACTTGCTCCCCGTCTTCTGTCTTCTACTAGTTCCAGCTCTGAGTTTTGACCACGTATACGCGAAACGTGCCACGATGCCGACGGATGCGTTTAGTATACCACCACGGCACCACCTAATGCGCTGTGTCTCCAAGTATTGTCGGATGGAGGCAGCTGCTTTGAAATGGTAAGCATAGGCCGGCGTCGTCGTCGCAAAGTCTCGATGACGACGACGTGTAACGACTGCACTACACGGCCATGCACGCACGCTTCTTCTTTCCTTTCCTTTCCTCCGTCTCCGTGTCCCTCCCTGCGGCTTCCTAGTTCCTACTGGCTCTCCGGTTCCTTGCTGTTCCTACCACCGCGGACACCGCAGCAGCACATGAAAGTTTGTTTAACTTTTGCATTTTGCTGTGAACCAAATCACCATGAGGCCGAAAGTTTAACACGTCTGAATTTTTTTCGCGACCGTACCACGAGGTACGTATTTTATTAAGAGAAAGTTAAACACGTCTGAACTTGTCTTTAACAATGACGGCCATTATTGCTATGGTTCTTCAGTTGTTGTTTCTTTGCTGTGTCTGAATAATTGTTCAGAGTTTGTTTGTTCACACCAAGAGTTTTTTTTTTTTTTTTTTTAAGGTTATGTCAGATGATAGACAGATTGCATGCCTTGCGCTTTTTTTTTCATTAAAATTTGGGTATAGCTGTAGCATCTGAGGAACATACATACATTAATTGATAATACATGGATGAGTGCTGGCTATATATTTCAGTTTCACTGATCACCAAAAAAAAAAAAAAAAAAAATCAATCTAGAAAATTCAATACTTTGTCAGCAACTCAGCATTATTATATGAAACGAGACTGAACAATGAAGCAAAAGAATAGCATATAATCCGTTCCATCAGCTTATTTGAATTTACACACTATATATGTATCAATCGATCGACTAGATTTAGTTAATTAGTTCATATCCTCGCAGATGAATATCAGCAAGGGGAAGAAAAGAATTCTTCGTCTCACCAAAGAATTCTCAAACAGACAACTAATTAACCAATCATAATAATCAGCAACTAGTAGCTAGCTAGCTAGCTAATTCCCCTGAAGCAACCAGCAGTAACTGACTGGTGTAAATGTCAAGGGGGAAACACGTACATATTTATACGGCGGCAGGAAAAATACTAGTAGTACGCAGATGAATGTTTTGCTGTCCTCGATCAGATTCTTCAGCTGAGGCTGAGCGCGGAGCTCACGCCGAGCCACGGCGTGCCCTCGTCTTTCACTGCAACAGGCTGCTTGGTCGACGACTCACTCGCCGCCGCCGACGCCGCCGACGCCGCCGACGCCGGGTACGGATCTGCCGCGGTGAGCCGGTTCTTCCTCTTCTCGAGGAACCTCCTGAGCGACACCTTCCTCGCGAGGGGCATGTCTGTAAGAAACGTGCACGCACGGGACAAGTAAATGCTGTCACTCTCAGCTCGCTGCATGTATGAACGCTACACCGTGGGCTTTTGCTTTGCCCTCTGAAGGTGAAGGTATCCGTGTGAACACTGGACAGTGTAGGTGTAGGTATACGCGTTCGATCAGTTCCTACCTGTGAGGCTGGGCTGTCCCAGCGCGTTCTGGGCGGCGGCGGCTGCGGCTGCAGCTGGCGCGGTGTTGCCGCCGGAGCCGGCGAGCTGCATGAGCTCCTCGGCCTTGTCCGCGGGGAAGTCGTCGAAGACCACCATCCTGCCGCCGTAGAAGATGGTCAGCGGCGCTCTGCCGTCAGCTGCAGGCTCCTTCCTCTTCCTAGTTAAGGGGACGACGACGGAGATCAGGTCACAAGTTCACATAGCACGGTGGTGAGCAAGGAAGGTGATACTGAAGGCGACGGAGAATGATGAAGACACGTACGTACCTTTGTTGCTGGCTCGTCTTTGAGCGTGCCAGCCTGCTGCGGGAAGAGCTCCAGCACGGTGGTCCTCTCCTCGGTCGCCGCAGCGTCGGCTTCCGGCATGAGGCCCATGGCGACGGCCGGCGCGAGGCAGCGGCCGCCCTGCTCCTTCATGTACTGTCTCAGCAGGCCGCACGTCACCGCGAACCTGCTGCCACCGGCGGCGGCGGCCTTGGCAGTCGGCTGCTGCAGCAGCTGCTCGGCGGCCATGATGACAGACGATGTTCCGATCCTCGCTCACCGGCCGTGTTGATTGATCCCAAGGTAGCAAAAGCGCACGAAATAAACAAGGAACGAACAAGCAGCAGCTAGCTGCTCACATCAAACTGTACTACTCTTGACAGCAGACGACGAAGACGGCCCGAGGTCGTCGGCTGCCCGGGAACGAGAAATAAAAGTTGGTTGGTTGGTTGCTTCCCGGAAACGAGACGGACGGAGACGACGACGAGGCTGAGGCGTGGTTTTCATGCGGTGGGGGGACGGCACTATGTTTGGCTGAGGCCGTGGTTTTATAGCTGCGCTGGGGGCAGGGCACGCAGGCGTTGGAGCGGTTTGCGCGGGCGCCGGGTTGACAGATGAGACACTGAGGACGAGACAGGCGAGCAGGTGCCGAGGAATGGATCTAATTTGGGTGGTTGCTGGGTTGAGAGATGCGGGCGGCACGGGTCCGAGACGTCGTCTCCCGGCGGGGAAGAAAGCATTGAGGCACTGGCTCTGGGCGAGCAGGTGACGCGGGACGGAATGGATGGGGAAAGGAGGGCGTGGTTGCCTGGGGTGGGGGGACTCGTTGATCGGATGCGGTGCCAGCACGGCCCCTCCGCACGTCGTCTCCCGGCGGTCGGTCTTGTGGGGCCGGCTGTGCCGCCGAGGGACGACGGGAAAGAAGCGGGCGCGTGGGGGTTTCTGCTCAGTTTCCGGCTAATAATTCCGACGCGCACGGCGCACATGCTGGTTCGGCCGTGGAAGATCGGCGCTGGCCAGGGCTACTTGTCCGCTGCTAGTGCTAGTTCGAGTCCTGGTCCAATCCTTGTCGTTCGTAGCACACAGACCGATTTGTGGTTGTGCTTGTGCGGCTACGAGGCATGCAGCGTGTGTTCAACACATGCGAATAGGTGAGCGTTGGAAATAGCAAGTTCCTGTTCTGTTGCTACTGACGTCCTCACGGAAACTGTTCCGTCTAGCAGAACCCTACTAATCTTCTTTCTGGCGGCCGGCCTAATATTTAGTTCGGGTCCAGCCTAAACATCACTATACGTTTAAGGAAACAAGCAACCATATATATAGTCGTGCGTGTATGTATATCGATCGAGCGCCCACTTTGCAAATGCACGTCACCACGTTCTAATTCTAATAAAGTTTAGGTGGTGGGCGCCTGAAATACTGTGGATACTTCCATTTTCTTCTACTCGTCCCTAATCTTTTTCTCTTTGATTTTCTGGCAGCCTAACATTTAGCTAGTTCGGGTCTCCGATCCAGCCTATGCGTTACATCTTACTAAGGAAACAACGGTACAATAGCGTGCGTGTGTCTCGAGCGCCCACTATGCGTGCGATGCTTTTCTTATTTGGCCATCGACTGCCGTGATTTGGTTAGGCGATGATGATTTGGTTAGAGAGTGACATTATTGCCTATCGATCGTTCAGGAATCAGGACAAGCGTCAAGCGATCGAATCAAACTGAAGTTTCTAGCTATATTTTGCACTAGTACACGGCGCATGCATTTGTGATGTTTATCGTACTACAATCGTGTACTTGTTGAACGACGCTATGTCGTCGTCGCTCGTTAGAAAAGCTAACCGCGCTTTGCTTCCGACATCGGCGGCTTTTGAAAGTTGAAACCCCATTTCTTCGATGACAGCAAGGTAGAATCATACTATCATACAGAAGTGAGAACGGGCCAATGCCATGCATGAGACATGCAAAGGTGGTGTGGTCCAAGATAGTACAACCACTCCTCTGTCTCTACCAGACTACACTGTGTATAGTACTTTTGGCGAAGCAACCGCACGCTGGCAGTCGATGCGTCGGAAGTTACAACGAAAAGGCCCAATGAATAGCGTTATCCCTGCGTCCCAAAAATACATATAATTATTACTGTGTACTGCAGAGTTATTCATTGTTGATCTCTCATTACTACTAGTATGTTTTTGTCTCCAAGCATTTGGACAAATATTTATTCCGTCTCGACTTTTCTACACGTCGATTCTTGCATTATTTATTTATATATTGAATATCTAGCGGGTATATATATTTTAACGGAGACGGAGTTTCTATGCTCGTTTCAAAGGCGCTATTTTAAGTGCGTTGGACTGTTGTTGCTGAGAGTGCGGCTCACCCGTCCGGTGTTTTTTTCATACAAAATATAATCCGGTCGAACAGATATATAGTACACGCGGAGCTGTGTGGACCCTCGCTTCGTGTCACGGGCCACAGTAGTACACCACGCGGCACCAAGTAACCATGAACTGCGGGAGAAAGTTCCCCGGACGACGACGTTCGATCGGTCCCGGCTTTGGGTGGTTGGAAGGAAGAAACGCTAGAATAGTGGACGAGCGAGGAAATAAATCAACTACTCCTAGTTTGATTACATCAATCGCCCGCGTGCGCGCCTTGCACTGTAGTGTATAGTATAGTATATACGTATGCACCAACTCGATCAGTAGTAGTAGTAGATTAGTCGTATAGGTAATGCACGAACTGAAAAGCAGTGCATGCATGCACGCATCCTCGGATCCATCATGTTGTATCAATGTGTATCGGTCAGTTGGAGAAAATCTCAATTAACTAAGCAAAACGTCCTGATGATCGATTCGACGCTAATAAAGCATGCTATATACATGATCTCCTCTACCTGCCGCGTGATCATCTGGTGTCTAAAACAACTAGTATACGGCGGCCGGGGAGATCGCGTGCGGATCGCCCACCCAACGGAACCGATCGACGCGGTCGGCTCCGCGGGCGTGCATGGTCGTCGCCGTCGCCCGATCCATCGTACGTGTGTTTTGCCTTGCCTTGCCTTGCCGCCGTCGGGGGTCCCCGGCCGGACCGGCGTACAGGCAGGGCATGCATGCAGATGCAGTGCAGCAACTACTAGTAGTTGCGTTGCGGCACGCTTCCTGCTTCTTGTCCGCACCAGAAATTAAACCGGCCAGAAACGGATTGCTCCGAGTAGGATGGTTAGGCCGTGCTGGGGGCTGTGGATTGTTAGGCTTTCCCGGCCGGGGCTCCTGCGCAGCGGCAGCGCTATGATGATAGAGAGAGCGCACGTTTCTGTGTTGTGGCGAAACTGACTTGCAGTTGCACATCGTACATCACGGGACAACGATGGGATGGACATGGACGAGGATGAGGCAGTCAGTTGCATGCAAGAAGAGATGCGATGCGCGCATGCTTTCCACCCGGCGCAGGGCTCCCGGAACGGCATGCATTCCGATCGAATTGACAGATACCCGGCACGACGCGATACGAGCCGCGTCTCGAGCGTCCGTGTTCGGTGTTTCTGTTTCCTTCATCCAGCTCGCCGATACAGAAAGAGAAATAGAAAGAGAACGAAAGAAACGGACGCATTCGAGCGAGGCCGCGTACTGCGTGTGTGCGTGCGTGGTTCTTTCCACGAATGGGAAGGCAGTTGCTCCCGCCACTGTAAAGGACCTTTTCAAACGCACCGTTTTCCCTCCTCTCCCCCACTTGCGGTGGCCACGTTTTCCCTCAGGGCCAGGGCCAGCCGGCCAGGAGGGGCCTCTCTCTCTCTCTCTCTCTCTCCCCCTCGTCTCGCGGTTGCGGTAGCACTAGCACGGTAGCACCTCCACCACCGCGAGCGCGCGCGGCGCGCGGGCGCCGAGGCCTGCTGCGAACCGATCGTGTCCTCCTCCCTCGTGCTGCACTGGATCCATCGCTATATAGAACCGTCTCCGCAACCACCAGCGTCCATCCATCCATATCGACGACGAGTCACACGGCTCGTGCGTGCGTGCGAAAGCCCAGGGACATCCATCTCCACCGCCGCTGCCAGCGGAGCCTTCCTCTTCCTCTTCCTCCGATCCCTCCCGACCGCGACCGGCCGTGAGCACGCCGATGGCGGCCATGCCCACGGACAGCATCACCCACCGCTTCGCCGTCGCGTGCGGCGTCCTCAGCCAGTACGTCAGGAACGGCAGCAGCGCGCCGCCCGGGATGACGCCGCCTCCGCCGTTCCTCAAGCCGCAGGCACCCGCCGCCCAGGCCCAGGAGATGATGGTCGCCGCCACCGCGCCGCAGCAGCTCACCATCTTCTACGGCGGGAGGGTGGTGGTGCTCGACGCCTGCCCGCCCCAGAAGGCGGCCGAGCTCATCCGCCTCGCCGCCGCCGCCGCCTCGCAGGGCCCGCAGCCGCCGGACCAGGCGCTCGTCGACATGCCCATCGCCAGGAAGGCCTCGCTCAGGCGCTTCCTCGCCAAGCGCAAGGACAGGTCCTCCCCCTCCCCGGCCTACGACGACCGTCAGGCAGACGACGACGAGCCGCCGGCGCCCAAGAAGGGCAAGATGGCGGCGGCGACGCGCCAGGAGCCTTCTTCCTCTTCTTGGCTCGCGCTCGGCAGCCTCTGCTCCATGCACAAGCCGTTGAGATCGCCGGCCGCCTCGCCGCCGGGGGTACGTGGATCATGAGTTCAGACAAGAGCTCGGCTCGGGCGCCCCTCCACCTGGCTTACGATCGAGTACGTGGTTGGCAACCACCCGGCCATTGGAGGGCGTTGTAGCAGCAATTCACTACTCCTTTATTATATCAAATCATTATTACTAACAACTGCTAGTATCGATCAATCAAAGCCGGGGGCGGCTATATTGCGTCCGGCATGCTCCGTCAGAGAGCGCGCGACGACACTATTCGTTCGTATCCTTCGTTGGTGGTCTATATCATCTAATCTAACAAGACATATATGAACCTGAACGACAAGAGATGTTCAGCTTCAGCAGAGTGTGAATCGTTCGTTGCTTTGATTATCATTCAATTATTGCATTGTATGTTTATCATTCAATTGTATTGCTTCATATATACTGCTACTGTATCTGTATGTGTCAGAGCCATTCCACCATATATTTGTGTCTTCGTCGAATTACTGTTAAATAAACATGTGCCATGAGAGGTACTGTATGGATTTGATTAACGGAAACTATGTTGTGCTTTGTACTGTGGTGACTGGTGACCAGTGGATCGTACGGACAAGTCTATGACAAGTGGGAGTTATAGCTAAAAAGGGGACACAAATTCTAAGAAATTGTCATGCATATGGTCCAAAATATTATAATTTTTTTTGCACCAATACCATAAGAAACCCGATATTGGAATCCTAAATTTTGGTTTGCATTTTTTTTCTTTCATTGAAAAATATAGGCCATTTCAAGACTTCTCACGATATGCATAATCATGAAGGGTACAAACATGTAATAAACTATCTATATTCCATAATTTGAATCTATACTTGAGGTGTTCGGCTAGTGATAAAAGCTGACTGATAAGAAAAAATCGGTTGATTTGATGTGAGAGAAAAATTTTGTTCAAACGGCAAATAAGTCCGACTGATAAGACTTTCGGTTAGCTTAAGGACCGATAGTGTAAATCTTGAATTAGTACCGACAATGATTTTAAAAAATCATCAGTAAGATATGTTTATACCGACGGTTTTTTTCTTTACCTACCACGGATACAAATAATTCATGGTTTTTAAAATAATCAGATGAAGACAATTTTTATATGAAAGTTGTAGTAATAGAAAAGATACAACTTCGTAGTTGACGACTGTATAATAAATATGCTGCTAGTGTAAATCGATTTGCACCGACGTCAGCATTAAGCCAATCGTCAGTGTGACTGGATTTACATTCTCAAGTTTACATTGGTGGAAGTCACCATATCCGCAAGCCTTTGACACTGGCTATTAAAAAATAATAGTGGAAATAAAAATGCGGCACCGTTGAAATTTAGAATTTGATGTTTGTGGTGGGCAGTGCGGTTGCCCATCTAAGTTTTATCCCTAGCGTCGTCGAAATGCATCCGACCACGGTTTTGCCGTGTTATTTCTATCCTGTGAGTTCTGGACATTTACGTGGCGCCACAATAGAACTACGACGTGCTCGTCGTCTGCGAGACTCATGCGGCTTCAGTGATCTCTATAAAGACACTTGATGTGTATATGTTGTAACTCTAGGGGTGTGTGCGTATATCGTGTGTGTGTGTTGCGCAGAGGTTTGTAGAGTTCAATACTACAACTTGTACACTAAGAATCACGGTAAAAAATTCTTAATCTTAATTTGTTTTATTAGGTGAAGGTCGCGTAGGCTAAAAAAATCCTCGTCGTTCATCTTCCAGGCCCCTACGCCGCACTACACCAACAACAAAGTATATTGTAATCGCAGCATTAAATAATGTCGATGCTATTCCTCTGATCAAACACCCTGCTGAACATGTTGAGCAACGAATATAATTCAGTCTGGTTTACGGAAAAGGGTACGGTGGTACAGTACCGTACCGCTTGGCGTCGCGGGGTTACGTACGCACAGTAGTTCCCCGAGGCGCCAAATCAAATACTTGGCTCCTGTTCATTGTTAGTGACCCGTCCCGTCCCCGATCCAACTTGACGAGATCGGCCAAATCAGTTGGGACAAGACGTGTAACTAACTGTAACTGATGGATGCAGTCAGGCATCGATGATAGAAAGCAAACACAACACAATGTGTTAAACGTGCATCGCTTTTTGGAATTTCTTTCCCATGGGAGCCAGCCAGCCAGCGGCCCAGCGCCAGGCGGCCGGCCGGCACAGGCACGGCACGACGGCATCCGCCTCCGTGCACATACTCGGACGATTCCGTTACGCCTAACTAACTGATAATTAGGCGTTCCGCGCGCACGCAACGCCAACGCGTGACGGTGACGCAGCAGGGATCGCAGCCACTAGCCAGCCGGGCCAAGCCAGCGAGAGAAACCGCCGCGCTTAGCTAGCTCGATCGGCCACGACGACGCACGGCACGGCACGTATCGTCGCCCGTCGCATCCATCGCGGTCACCACGCCTCACGCGCGCACTCGATCAACGACGACGACGAGCGAGGATGGCAAAGGCGGAAAGGATATCATTAGCCGCGCGGCGCGTTCCGCGTGAACCCGGCCGGCTGGTGCCGCTCGGACGCTCCCCTTCCCACCCGCGCTCGCGACGCGCGCGGCACACGCGGATGGCCGGGCGGAAGCCAATCGGAGGCGCCGGCGCCGGGGCCAGCGAGAGGAGAACGTGACACGAGTAAAGAAAGGATCGGATCGGAGCTGGTCAGCTGGCCAGTGGTGCCCCGGGTGGGGAAATCGTGGTGGCCTGCTTGCTGTGCTGCTGCTTTTGGTTCGCTCGCTGTCTCTGCCGCCGTGCCGCGTGCCTTTGCCTCCTCGGAGGAGAAAGGAAAGGAAAGCGTGTGCACCCTAATGCTGGGGGGTTAGTTGCCAGGCGAGCTTCGTGTGAATCGGGCGATCGAGTCGTACGTACGCGTGTTGCATGCAACTTGCTGGGCCCAACGGACAGTGTGCTTGCTAGTGGATGAACCGAGTCGAGCCTCACGCGGGGTTCACTGCACGTAGCTGCCTGCCACGGATCAGACAGCAGACAGGCTAATGCAGTCAGTTGGTCGTTTCTTTCATATTAGTGCCATCAGAAAGAACGTGGTCGATAGATCATGGGTCAACTTGAGTCTGAGCTTATTTTACACGATCAGTCATGCCAACAACTCGAGTCTGACTGAGCTCTGGCCACATGCATGCCGTTTTCCCACCTTATCGTTAGACAAGTGCGTGGCAGCAGGCCTAACAAACATAATCTGTTTGTTAGACAAGAACTGTATTTGTATCGATCACTTCCGATCCAAGTCCAGATCGAGAAAGAAATCACACATGACGCGGCGGCGAGCTTCCTGTGACCCAAATAAAATAGGTGCCGTGCTCCGTGTGAACAACAAAGACCACCAGATAGAGAGCCAGCTGGTCTCGTCTCCTCACCGAACGTAGTACCGTCACGAGGTATGAAACCAACAAGGGTGGGCAACTGCCAACTGGGCATGCATGCTTTGCGCGTATATGCATCCAGATAAGAAACGCGGGACATACATTCGGGCATTAAATCTCTCTCGCTGGCTGGCCGGTCTGATGCACGCTAGCTACCTCGTGAATGCGAGGTAAAAGCGGCCGGGGACGGCGACGCTCATGTGGTGCGTGCCACCCGTTTCTCCCTCCGAGTCTGCGGCTCACACTCGGCGCGCGCGGTGCTGTTGGTTGGTGTGAGCGGATCGATCGGATCGGAACGGGGAGTGTGTGTGAGTGAACATGTGACCCGCGTAGCTGCATGCACTGTTATGAATTTAGACATTCTCGTATATTTAACTAGATGAATATCCCGCGCATTGTCGTTAAAATTGCAGCTGATTTGTAATATTATTTATACAGAGGAATAAACAATTATACGCTAATATTAATGGATGGTGTGGCACGCTGGTGTGGAAGACTAAACTCAACTAAAAACAATTCATTCCCCATAAAACAAGATTTATTCAATTTGATGATGCTCCTACTCAATGTCTTTACTATGAGGAAAGAGTAAAAAGTTTCCAGACCTCTCTGGAACACATGATTCCCATGATAAAAGAAGTGAATTAAAGTCACATGAAATTTACAATTGATTTGCAACGGAGAAGCAGTCATACATATAGGTCATCGCGGCGCCACTGCCACCTGCTGCTGGCGCCGTCATGCTCACACCTCGCTCGACCCCAGGCCGGCGGCGAGCGTTTTTTTTTTTTTTTAGTTTTTCCTGTGATGGACAACAGGTGACGGGCTAAGGCTACGCTGATGATGCAAACATTTCATTCTTCATAGTATAGTTCAAGTAGATATAGAAGCTGCATTCACAAATTTACAGGGGTGTGAGGAGAGGGTTAGGAACAACTCAATCTTTTCACGAGATATAAGAGAGTCGTGTGCTTTTCACTAGTCCTCAGTAGATTGCCTAAAATATAATATTTTCTAATGAATCCATATTCTTTTATGGAGCAAAACAATATTCCTGGTTCCTGAGAACAGTTCTTCCATCTTAAGACAAAAATGTTATGAGGACTCTTTATATGACGACACTAATAAAGTGTCACATGTTAAAGAGATCATTTCTAATTCAAGCGAAAAACATTATCGGTTCGGAACAGCATTCCGAATTCAAGTGAAAAAGGTTTCTAGCTACACTAAAAATGTTCTGTCTTAACATAATACTAAAAATATTCCATTTTCTTATTTCATTGCCCTAGTGAATTAGTATTATTTTTCAATTCTTTATTTGCTTATTTCATTCCCCATGGAGAGGATAAATAAGAAATCAGAAAGAATAAAAAAGTAGAGAGAGAGAAACCGCAAGAAAGAGAGAGTGTGTGATAAAGAACAGCCCAGGGAAAAGGGCCCAGGGGCCCTTGGGCCGAACAACCCCGGATTGGGCTTCACCTTCTCCCCGCGTGGGCTCTCTCTCTCTCTCTCTCTCTCTCTCTCTCTCTCGCTGCGACGACTGGGCTACGCCGCCGCCGCCGCCCTGCGTCAGGTGCCGAGGTCTTCGTTGGACCCTTCGCCGGCGACGAGCGTCCGCCAGGTTTTCCCATTCGCACCATTTCTCTCCCCTTCCTGATGTGCGAAACCGAGCACCCAAAACCTAACTCAATCGGTTGTGCATGCGCTACACCCATGTCCTTTGCCGGTTCCATTCCAGTCCGTAGGCTGACGGCGATGGCGGAGGCGACGGAGCGGAAGAAGCGCGCGGCAGTCGTGGTGCTGGGCGACATCGGTCGCAGCCCGCGGATGCAGTACCACTCCCTCTCGCTCGCTAACCAGGTCCGCTCCTCCTAAATCCACCTTCTCGTTTTAGCAGTGTTTCGGTTGAATTGGGCAGGGTTGCACTGGAGCCGTCTCTCCAGCTGCTGAGTTGATTGCTTCCGCAGTAGCAAAAAGAAAACTGCGGTTACCTATCCGATGTTCGGAGCACCAAACTTGTGTGATAGCGTATATTTTTTCTTCTATTATTGCTTATGCTTTGTTCATCTTCTTCACAGGCCAGTATGGAAGTGGACATTGTTGCAAATGGAGGTACCAGGCTCTTTGAAACTTCACTGATTTCACTTTCATGAATCTACTCACACTCTTTACCGGGAATCTATTTATACCTCAATTCTACACAGCTTAGTTTGTATTGTGCAATATGAAATTATGTCAGCTTATGTTGTTCCCTTTCCTTGTGGAGAATGACATTGTGTAAATTAACAGGAAGCGATCCTCACTTGTCACTGAGACAGAATCCATCAATCCACATCCACGAGATGGTATTGATGTTGGTTACTATTCTGTTGTTGTGTATTGTCTTTCTTTTTATCACTGTTAACTTGAAAATTCTCTCTTCAGAAAACAGTGCAGTTAACTGGAATTTCAAAGATATCTGGTGCCCTGGCACTTCTACTTAAAGCTGCTGTCCAGTTCATCTTGCTGGTTTGGTTCCTTTGTTTTAAGATTCCTCGCCCCGATGTCTTTGTTGTTCAGGTTAGTAGTGTCAAGTTCCTTATTATGTGTATTCAGAATTGCATGAACACTACACACAACCACTATCGTTCAGATGTCATATGAAGTAAACTTGCTAATGTTAGCATCGTCTCTTTGTGCCTGGCTTAAGCTGGAGATCATGCTATGCAGTGGGTATAATCTCCTATTTCTGACACCTTCTCATTCTGACTGGGCTCTGTTTAGCACATTTGCGAAGCTGTCAATCTATCTCATACGTCCTTAGTTGCAGAATATGCTCCAGTCTCCTCTTTGAGTTGATTGTATTGTAGTTTTGTACCATGAATGATTAGATTTCAGTCTCTTAGAGTCCCTTCTGTTTGATGCTTACAGAGCACCTTTTTTTTTTATATAGCCTCAAAAATTTTCAACAACATGCTTTGTGATGCAACAGGAGACCTAATTTCAATTTTTTGTTTATCTTTTCTCCAATAGAATCCACCCTCTGTTCCAACACTGGCTGCTGTAAAACTGGCAAGCTGGCTGAGAGGTGCTAAATTTATTGTTGATTGGCATAACTTTGGATATACATTGCTGGGGTTGTCGCATGGCAGAAGTCACATTATTGTCAAAATCTATTTCTGGTAATCTATTTTACCCTGTTTGTTTATCTTCTGTTAAGATTAACATAGCATATATAACTTGGTTTTCAAGAAATATGTTCCTTTACTTGAATATATTTGTTAATATAGTAACATGTTCTGTATTCTATAGGTTTGAGAAGCACTTTGGGCATATGGCTGATGGTGCCTTCTGCGTTACAAAAGCAATGCAGCATGAGCTTGCTCAAAATTGGGGAATCAGGTAGACTGATTAAAACTTAGACATAGCTTTCTCCATATATATGAAGAACTACTGTTCACAGTCTCTAGTCTGTAATTTGTACTAATATAACTTTCAATTCCAGGGCGACAGTTCTTTATGATCAATCTCCTGAATTTTTCCACCCTGCTTCATTGATGGAGAAACATGGGGTGAGCATCTATTTTGAGTTTTTTTTTCCTCCTTCCAGTACCACGTGTGACCTTAAGACATGTAATAGTTGTTTAGCAGGCTAGGGAATTCCATCTGTAGTGCTATGGGCAATGCTGATTGCATCTCAGTGGGTATGTTATTTTTTTTCTTCAGTTAACCGGAACATTTTGATGTTTTGAGCTTATTTCACTTCAATTTAGTTCTTGTTGCCTGATCATACATTGCAGAGGAAGTAGTGGAAGACATGAACACTACTGTCTTTACCAGTAAGATTGATGATGAAGTTTTCTTGAAGCCTAACAGACCTGCACTTGTTGTGAGCAGCACAAGCTGGTCTGTTCTCTTGAGCCACACATTCATTGCTATAGCCTAGATCCTTCCTTATGTTCATTGCATGTGATTAGCGAGTGGATAGTTCAAATATGAGATAAGATATAAATCTTTACTGCATATATTTCTAGGACGCCGGATGAAGATTTCAGCATACTTCTGGAAGCAGCACTGATGTATGACAGACGCGTCGCTGCAGCTTTAGGTGAAGATGATTCAATGGATGAGGGGCAACTTTGGATTGACCTCAAGAACGGGAAGCAATTTGTCTACCCAAGATTACTATTCATTATTACAGGTATAATCCATTCTGCTATATTAACTTGGATAACCAAACTTTAAGCATTCTTTAATTTTCATGTATTCCAAATTTTCTAGGTAAAGGACCTGATAGGAAGAAATATGAGGATCAGATTAAAAAGTTGAAGTTGAGACGTGTTGCCTTTCGGACGATGTGGCTTGCATCAGAGGACTACCCTCTGTTGCTCGGTATGCCAGCTGATTTTACATGCACGCGCACACTTGTAGCACAAAACCTACCCCAACTTGATGGTTTTCTAAGCATGACGAATGCTTTTTAAAAAATATTGCAGGGTCAGCTGATTTAGGAGTGTCGTTGCATACATCTTCATCGGGGCTGGACCTACCAATGAAGGTTACTCATAAACTTGTTTTTATTAAAGGTTGAAGGATTTTTATTTGCTTGATTATAACATGAATGGTTTTAGGTGGTTGATATGTTTGGATGTGGATTGCCTGTTTGTGCTGCTTCATTCTCCTGGTAGCCCAGTTTCTTAGTTCTTTTATCTGCAATATTTTGCTTCGGCTAGTTTTCACTGAAGCATTAAGCTTGCTGCAGCATTGAGGAGCTTGTAAAAGTAAACAAAAATGGTCTCCTTTTCTCAACATCTTCGGAGCTTGCTGAAGAACTTATGGTCAGGATCAAATATACACATATGGCAACTTCCCTTTTTTTTTTCCTAAAATAAAAGGAAGAGCGCAATTGCATCGTGACAATATTTATCATCAAAACCGATGCTAATGTTTACTATTGCTATTTTCTAAACAATACAGATGCTCTTTAAGGGGTTTCCAGAAGAATGCAATGCCTTAAAATCCCTCAAAGAAGGTGCCATGAAGTCAGCATCATCTTCGAAATGGTCAACAGAATGGGAAACCAATGCCCTACCTTTAGTGAACCAAGTAAGTGGCCAAACATTGTTTACTAGAATTGTGATTACACTCATCACCTTAGGCCTTACCTTTTTTGATGTCCAAATTTGTAGGTCATTGGATGAAGTGTGTGCTAACATATATGAAATAGAATTGTTCTATTCCAGAGAATCAGAGATAGGTGTACTATAGAGACCAGATGTACATTAAGGGGTGTACCGTTGCTTTCACCAGCTGCTGCCAAAATCAGCTGCTAGTTGCTGCCATGTGCGCCACTTCAGCAAAACTTGGGCAATTTTATAGATACAAAGCTTTTCCTTTTTAGACTGGGAAACATACTCTGCTGAGCACATGTACAAGTTGTTTCAGGATGTATACTACTGTTGGCCAGCACTTTGTTTGATGATCTGGTCTATACTTATTGGAATAATATCTTTAGTCTGTAACATGACAAAGGAAACATAGAAAACCGTATTGTTTTCCCCTGGTGTTGAAGGTCATCTGATAAGATCATATGCAGAGCGGTGTGTACCAAACAAAATTGTACAAGGAATCAGTTCTCTCCTTTTTTTGCTCCCAACATGGAAGTTCAGATCTCTAACACGATATCTGGAGAATGAAAAGGATATGTCAGTCAGATGCATGGCCATATCTTATGTCTACTTTCACAAACTGCTACAAATATACTGACTTACACAGTGAATCTGTTCTGATCCATTTGCCCCCTTCGTCCTCGGCCTGTGCTTTGCCTTTCGGAGCCATCTGGACCGCCTGATCATCCCCAGTTGCAGTCTCAGACAATGCTGGGTTTTCAGGGTGCGCCTTCCTGAGCAGCAAACCCCAGACCATCTGTCAAACAGGAAAGCCATGCGTGAGTAACTCTGAATTCTGAACCAGTTGGGTTCTGAAATCTGAATGCAAACTGAACTCTATAGCACCTCGTCAAATCTCATTTCGGGTACAGTTTCTCTGAAGCTTGGCCTGGGCCGGAAGCCTCCGAAGGCTCTTGTTGCAAGTGCCCTGAACGATCTTGGCCTACCAATGCCTCCATTCCTGGAGGTGGAAGAAGAGCTCAGGAGCCGCCCCAGTTGCAGGTGGTTTACCCTGCCCAGTTCACCGGCTGTGGCGGCTCTTCTGGCTCCGTCGTTGAGCCTGTCTGTCGGCGGAAGTCCACCGGAGGCGTCAGCAGCTGCAACACGGGGGATTGTAAGCGTGAGTTCGAGCTTTTCAGGCTTTCGGCTTATGAGATGAGACACGCTGAAAATCTGAAACATTTTAGTATCTTGGCTGCCACCACACAGCCGCCTTGTCAGCTGCCACTTACGCCGAGCCTTGCCTGCGCTGAATTCTGCAGATCTCCTGCTGCTGCGATGCGATCCATGAAGCTTCGTCTGCATCCAGTTGAGAACCTGCATCCGCCGCAGCAGCAAGAATTAAACACCTACAATATCATTCAGACATAGCAAGTTCAGACGAAACAGACAACGCCTGCGTACCCCCATGCTCTCTTCTCTTTCTTGTGTCAGAAGCTCTGACAAATGTAGTAGGTGATGAGGTGAGTGGGCTTGATAGCAAGCGCATGGATGGTGCAAGTTTATATATAGAAGATAGGTATAGGGGTACACAATACAATACAATACAATACAATACAAACTTTGGCCTTGTGGTCACAACTCAAGAAAATCCGGTTAAAGACTGCATCAGCTTGATGCACGTCAACAGAAGAAGCTCATGGCCAGTGCTGCGTCCAGCAAACAGGGTGCAACTTTACAGGATCATCCGCACACATTCCCGACTTTGCCTTCATTGGAAGCAAAAGACCTTCTTGCATCAAGGAAGATCTACTATGCACCGTGCACCGAGAGTCAAGCAAAGAAAGGGAGCAGACTGCATGAGTTTCGAAGTGTGCAGGGAACAATGGCGTGTGACAAACCTGGCCACAGGTTTCTCAAGCTTGGTGCGGTCATGTTTTGTGTTACCGATGATTTCACTCATGCTCTCTCTCCAAGTGTCCTTCCCCAGATCATCGTAGGCAACTAGGCAAAGTAAGCAGGGAGCTAGGCTAGGTGAGGTCAGCATGGCTCACTGACACTCTCAAGTTGGAAGAGTTGTAAACTGATTCTGCCATTGCTTGTTGATTGAGGTTGTTGATGAAGTATAAAATCGCCAAGATCTGGGTAGTACATAAATAGGACTGATGATTATTGGAAAAACAATGAATGCCTGAATAAGCACCGACAAATTCCAGTCCACGCATAAAGTGAAGTGCAAATAGCTATGTTGATTGACATAAGAAATTCAAATGATTAAACTTGTGCATATAAACTATGACTCTGATATCTTTGAAAAAAAATATGATTATGATCATGGCATAGCCTTGCTCAGCTTCATTTTTGGGTGAAAAAAAAAATAAACAAAACCAGTTTTTTTTCACCTCACTCAACTTTTAAAACCATTTTGTTTTTGCACCTTAGGTTGTTGGGTGATTTGCTGATGTGATGCCATATCAGAGGTCATAAAATCGGACTGAGTTGAAAGCTCAGAGAGGTAAATAGGAGTAGAAATATTTTTCAAAAAACTAAAAATTCAAATAAATCCTAAGCTATATATATATTTTATCATGGGAAAATAATGTAATTAGAAAGCCTAAAGTTTGGTTTAATCACAAAAAATCATAAAAAATTTGTTTTATCTCGAAAATTATGAAACTAGTTTCAAAATTTTCGAATTGTACTCTATCTCATGGTGCATAGGATTATTTTTTGTGCTTATTTGCTAGTAGAAACTTCCTTGTCTATTAAAATTAGTTGATGTTGATCATCCAATTAGGAGCTTGTTCGTTTCAGCTGAAAAGCCGTTTTAGCTTATCGACCAACACCAACGGTGTTTTTTCTTTACAAATCCTGTCAAACCGCTTCTTAGAAGCATCAGTGGAGTGTTAGGAGTGCGTACTTGCGGCAAGGTGACAGTTGGTCCCCTATCCTACATAAATTTTCAAAGCAGTGTTCGCCTGCGTGATTGCCTGGACTACAAATCCCTCCATATTCAAACCGCTTTATCCATTAGTTTTTATTAACATATATAAGAAAAATTAAAAATAAAATT
Organism: Chrysopogon serrulatus; assembly: GCA_015844335.1. NCBI lineage: Eukaryota > Viridiplantae > Streptophyta > Magnoliopsida > Poales > Poaceae > Chrysopogon > Chrysopogon serrulatus. Next base: position 111,734 of record JADLZL010004713.1, read on the forward strand.
ACTTTTTAAAAGTAGGCTTCAAGATGAATCTATACATCCCCTATTTTAAACTAAATATTTTAAAAAGCAGTGTTTATGTTCCCTGCGTGATTGCCAAACACCCTACCACTAATATATAGAGTAGTATATCCTAAGATAGAGCATAATTTTAGAAAAAAAATATGAAAGTAGTTTTATAGTTTCCTAAGATAAAACCAATTTTCTATGAATTTCTAAGATCCCACTAAATATTAGGATTTCTAATTGCAGTAGTTTTTAACATAACTTGGCGTCCTCTATATATCATTCTAAAACAAATTGATATAAAAACTTAAACATATAACGTCAAGCAGTAAACTAGATTAACTAAAATAGTTAGAGGGGGTAAATTGAACCAAATATTAATTTGGAGCGCTATCTTGATGTAGATCAACTTGAGGGAGTAATTTATTTAGTATGTTCTCTCTCACGTTGACATAGCCCGACCAGTATCATATAGAAATCAAACTTGGACAGAAGGTGTAGTAATATCCATATATGATCCATGGAAATCACATTTTCTCAACCAAGTATCATATAGAACTACACATCGAACTAATCCATGGAATGCAATCAACAGAAAACAAAAGGCTTCTTATAGCACATCTTCACAAAGTTCTTTCATAGCAGCAATTTAAAGACATAACAAGCCCACAGGTTCAACTAGAAAGCATAACTACATAGCTACAAAAGCCGTCTGACTTTGGACATTCATACTTTGGAATAACAATACTGAACTGAAGCCGCAGACGCCTGAGCGATGACTCTATGCCTACTCCCAGCCTTGAGCAGTGGGCTGGGCTGCTTGGTCCCAACCAGTAGGAGCAATCACTGGAGGAACGGCGCCATCTGCAGGTACAGGAGCCACAGTTTGATCCCAGCCATCACCGGTAGGAACCGGAGCTGCAAAAGAGAATGAGAATCCTTCATGTTATTACCACGATGAAATTGCAGGAATAACTCAGTGCAAAGGAGTTATAGTTCTCGTCTAAACAAGTTTCACCCGAAGATGAGGAAATTCTATAAGCAGGTTACCTGGAGCAGCACCCCAATCAGCACCAGTAGGAGCAACAGGTGGCGCAGCCACATCAGAGGTCCACTGGTCACCACCCCACTGATCAGCTCCTTGGTAATCAGTGATTGCGGCAAAGTCAGGGGCCGCTGCAGCTTCCTCCTCCTGCTCCTTTGCTTCCTCTGGGTCTCTGTAGAAGAACAGATCAACCTGCAGACAACATTATTATCATATAAGAATGCAAAGTATACCAAAACAGTTAGCACATTGCATCTCCTATGTCATTTTGATGAACAGCATCATAAGCTAGCATACCATGACTTCCCACTTGTGCCCAGGGAGGATAGTGCCCCTCATCTGCAGAACCATCCTTGCCAAAAGCCAGAACAGGCATCCAATGCTGTTCCTCCCTTTGTTGTTGGCTGGGATGCCGATATCGACATACCGCATGGGAGAGTCAGTGTCGCAGAAGGCAATGGTTGGGATATTCCCCAGAGCAGACTCCTTGATTGGCTGCAAACAATTACGCATAACAATTAGTTCACCATCACACCGCAGCATCGACTCCATGCATATTTCATAAGGGCTCTGAATCAGAAATTCCCTTCACCTGGTGGTCAGTCCTTGGGTCAGTAAGGATAAGCAGGCGAGGCTCGCTGAAGGAGGTCTGCAGCTGATTGGTGAAGGTACCAGGGGTGTGCCTCCCAGCGATGGCATGGGCACCAGTGTACTGCGCGAACTTGAGGACAGCACGCTGGCCGTAGGGGCGGGCAGACTGGACAATAATGTCCTGCGGGTTCTCGATGGCAACGATAACCCTCGCCGCGAGCTGGAGCTTCTCCCATGTCTTGCCAAGGTTGATGATGTAGATGCCTGATAAAAACAGTAGCAGGAATGCATATCACACCAAACAATTCATCTTGACCATGAATCGCTATTAAGCTGCTCCACCGCACCACAGTTTCCAACTAATCACTAGGTTCCAAGTACAAGCCTCATGCTGCCATAGCACTAGCCTTCCGAAAGTTGAATTACTGATCGTTTCTGAGAAAATCTAAAGCTCATACTAAAAATAGGGAGACACAAGTTCACAGCTCGGAATGGAGCAACAGCGGCCTCCTTGCTGTCAAGATCTAGGAGGGCGAGACGCAGGGATGCAGGAGTGAAGGCACGTACCGTCGGTGCGGCGTTTAAACACATAGCGCTCCATCTGGAAATCGCAGTTCTTGGTGCCGAGGTGGACGTCGGCGGCGAGCATCATCTGTATGTCCTGCTCCTTCTGGGACAGCGCGCGCACCGCGCCTCCGCCTGCTGCCGCCGCCATGGTTGATGGAGATGTGAGTGATTGGGCTGGCAGCACGAACGAAGGGGAGGAGAGGGATCGCCGGATCGGGGTCGGGCAGCCGGGCTCGGTTTCTGGAGGGGCGGCGCTCAGGGGATTGCAACGAGGGGATCTCTCTCTTACCTACGACGCCTCAAAACCCTAGAGCCTGCATGGACAAAGTGATGCGCATTGGGCCGTTGCAAAACATGGGCCTATTTAAGAGTTCCCCATCTACTCCGTAGATGGGCTGTGAACGTTCGGTCCATTAGTGATGCACACGTATCCAGTCGGGGTCGGACCCGAACGGGCTCTCTCTTCTTCTTGCGGAATAAGAAGAGCCGCGGCGGCTTGTATAATCGTGTGCCCGAGGTCAGGTCCCCCAAGCGCGCAGCACGCACAAACAAACACACCCTCCTCGCCTTGCTCGCGCAGCCCGCCGAGCTCCGGCGAGATCTTCCGGCGGCCGGCAACATGAGCCGAGGCACGGGCGCGGGCTACGACCGCCACATCACCATCTTCTCCCCCGAGGGACGCCTGTACCAAGTCGGTGAGTGTCCTCCCAAAACCCTAGCCTTTTTTCCCCTCCTCGTCGCTCCTTAGATCTGGAGGGAGGATTTGTAGTCCGTCTGACCTGTTCCGTTCCGTGTGCGCAGAGTACGCGTTCAAGGCGGTGAAGTCGGCGGGTGTGACGTCGATCGGCGTCCGCGGCGCGGACTCCGTCTGCGTCGTCACCCAGAAGAAAGTGCCGGTGAGTGGGCTGATGCACTGAAAAAAATTGTAGCTTTCTTTGTGTTATTGGTTGGATTGGCTGTTTTGTGTGGTCTGATCTTAACGTGTTATATTATGCGTGCAGGATAAGTTGCTGGATCAGACGAGCGTGACCCACCTGTTCCCGATCACCAAGTTTGTCGGATTGCTTGCCACTGGCCTTACAGGTATTGTGTTATTTTGCATCATTTTGTAGTCAGTAGTGATATTATGGTATGGAGTTTTTTGTTTTAGATGCCGCAGGCTATGGGAATTTTGCCCCCGCTTTTCGTTGAATTGTGGGTTCTAGATGTCTATTTTGTGATACATCAGTGGAAATTAACTAATGATATTGCTGGCAACAAATAGAATAGGACATCATAAGTTGGGATTGATAGTAGAGTTTTGCCCATGGGTGATTTTTGTTTGATTGAATTAAGCTGTATCTCTGGTGGCTGATTGTCAAAATCTCAAGTATTTAGAGCTTCATTCATCGTGAATCATCATACAGTTGAACCATTAACAAAGGAGTTCAAGGTTTTTTAAGCTTCACAGAAAGCTGCTAGTTTGAGATTTTGGGCAAGAGTTTGTGTTATGATGATTTTGTAATATTTAGTCACGTGATAATCGAAGAAACAAGGGATGCCAGGTTTGTTTATCTTCCCATAGGAATATGACAAAGTAATGGATATGTTGTTTTATTATTCACAGCTGATGCAAGGTCATTGGTTTTATTATTCACAGCTGATGCAAGGTCATTGGTTTCGCAAGCAAGGAACGAAGCAGCTGAGTTTCGTTTCAAATGGGGCTACGAGATGCCAGTGGATGTGTTAGCAAAATGGTATCGGGCCTTTTCTTCTTCAGGCTCCCAAATTTTTAATGGTGCTTTGTGCATATGACTAAGCAATAGGAAGCATACATACATTACTTATCTGATTTATGTTTCAGGATCGCTGACAAAGCTCAAGTTTACACGCAGCATGCATACATGAGACCTCTTGGAGTAGGTTAGTATCACCACACTATGTGTTTGCTATTTCATTAAGTTTCTGTCTTTCTACTGTGATGTTCTAGCGTTAAGTTAGCTTGAGTGACTTATTCCGTCATGTTCAACTTGTTTGTTGCCATTCTTCAGTTGCTATGGTCTTGGGTTACGACGAAGAGAAAAATGCCCAACTATTCAAATGCGACCCTGCTGGTCACTTCTTTGGACATAAGGTACATGCCTATTTTGCTATGCTCCAGATTGATTATTTTCTGCTGAATGCCTAGTCACAGTTGAATACTGTATGTATGTTAAGAATTAAATAATTTACTGTTCTTTTTTTCAGGCAACTAGTGCCGGGCTCAAGGAGCAGGAAGCAATAAATTTTCTGGAGAAGAAAATGAAGGATGACCCAAAATTTACCTATGACGAAACTGTTCAGGTAATTTTCCATGTCTTTTGCTTCAAACAGGCACACAGCTCGACTTGTTTACAATATTATATATTGCTGCACCAATCTAATAATAAAAAAAACACATATTTTGTCATTAATTATGGTTAGTTCTTCAGCTTTGTTGCACATTGAGCTGTTAATGCAGCTGAGTAATGTAGCCATGCCATAGTTTCTGCAGCTAAACTAACTTGTCTATTTAAAAAAAATGTAGAAGTTGAGGTATTATTTACTAATAACTTCCATGCAATGTTTTTCAGATTGCAATATCTGCATTGCAATCAGTTCTCCAGGAAGATTTCAAGGCTACTGAGATCGAGGTTGGTGTTGTGAGAAAAGAAGACCGTGTTTTCAGAGCTCTCACAACAGAGGAGATCGATCAGCACCTGACGGCAATTAGTGAACGTGACTGAGCTGTCGTATGTCGGACATTTCAGTGCTCCACACACTGCGCCGTGCCATTGTGCTTTGGCACTGTCATTTAGTTTCATATAGTCATCAAAGGAACTGAGTGTACCATTTCATGTGTCCTAACACTGAAAAACAAGCCCCTCTTGATGTACTCGTTTCATATCTTTCCATGGTTGATTGAATTTGGCACGGTTTGGTTTTGTGTTGCTGACTATATATGTTTATGGCTGACCGATTGGTAGTTTCATGTCGCCAGTAATTCTAACCGTTTATAAATCATAATTGTAATGGTGTTTGAGTTGTCTGATACCTAAACCACCCAATCCACCGAAAGGTCATTCCTGTAAACACAGCCCATAAGATTTAGCTCCACCTCCGTACTTTGAGAACTTGAGATTCGGAGCAAGCATAACGGCATTACGCACAATTTGAATCCACCAGCAGCGAAGGTTGCATTACGCACAATTTGAATCCGGAACTTGCATCCACCAGCACCAAAGATTGTGAGCGAGAATATGATTGTGAAGATGCTATCCCCTTGTGCATCCACCAGCACAGACTTAACGAGAATATTCCCTAACTCCGCAAATGTTAAGATGTATACATTTGCTGACAAAAAAAACCCTGATATATGAATGTTACATGAGCTATCTTAACGCTTCTATCCTGCTAGACATCTCTGCCATATACAAAAGTACAAGTCAACTTTTTTTCCCCTCTTTTTTCATCTGATCCAGTTGTGGACAACAACAGCTAAGGCGGTTCCATCACTAGAGCAGGACACGGAAGAGGCCTGGTTGCGCCTGCGTGTACTGAAGGCCGTGTTCCAAGAGGTACTGCTCGACGGCAGCAGTCAGCCTTGCTGGGGTGCGGGCGCTTGATATTATCATAGCCTGGAGCCGGCGACCAGTGGATCTCATGATCTTTCTTCGGTTGTTGAGCTCGTAGTTCAGGACATGTATCGCCTCGCTCATGTGAAGACCGCAGAGATCAATTGGGGGATTTTGCTCCTGGATGAGGCCTTGCAATTCTGGCATTTGGAATCTGTTGGGAAAAGAAATATATTAGCTTCATGCAGTACTAAACATGTCATGTGGATAAATGAAATCATGTTGTGGGGTCTTCCTCCCATCACATATTAAAGTCAACATAGGTTTTGTCCTAAGTACAAAAAAATTTTTGCATACGAAAAAATATAACATATAACTCTTTCATTTAAGATAATGCATTTTTTATTAATATTGTTAGTCAAAGTGTCATATTAGAGACCGTGTACATGTCCTAATGAACTTTATATATTTGTGATCCGGGGAAGTAGCAGTTACCACAGTAGGACCTTCATAGAACATGACAACTGCTGGTCACTTTGCTCTATAAGAAAGTCACTATTCAACACACAAATGACTTGGCCAGTGTGCTAACAACCTCCTAAGTCCTAACATGAAAGCTGCAATACTTTCCATATTCTTGCAAATTTATACTGAATAAGAAAACTGCATATGACAACCATCATTTATCCTATTGTGTATTATCATTGGAATTGAAAAATAAACACAATTTGCAACCAAATAGATACCATTTACACTATAAAATCTTTGTATCAAACTATCGACTGGCTACTGGGACAGTTACATGCTGATTTGCCACCAAGTAAGCCCAATTCAGTATTTGGACGCCCACAGAAAAAGCATGATACAACCACAGTTAGTGTTCCAAGCAGAAATAGCACCTAATTGGAAGAAATACCATATATTTATCATATATATGACATCAAGAAAAATTTATATCTGACCTTTGTCGATATGTTGTTTCTCTAGCCTTCTCCTGAACCAACCTGCTTTGTATATTGTATAGCTCCTTCAACGTCAGATCCTTCGTTAAAGGGTTGTTGCCCATCAGAAAAGCCTGCCTATCCTGCTAAATGTTTCACCATATAGAAAACAGTTCCAAATGAATGGACAAACAATGCTCGTAATTGAAGACATCTTTTTAGAAGCATGCTATAGATTTTGAAAAAAAAATATATCATCAAAAGCACTGGAGTTAATATACTACACTAGGTGGTATCTGAGAATTATTCTTCCATCACCATAAAAAGAGAGAGAATTCCTTATCTACCATCCGAAGATGACTGGATGCCCTATTTGCCACTGATTTTTTTTTTTTTTTTTTTTTGGTTCCTTATCCGTCATCCAGTTTAACTTCTATTCCTTATTTGTTTGACACTTCCATTGCCACATTTGTATCATTTGACCAGAAGGCCCCCATGGGACTCCCATCTGCAATACCGCAACCAGCACTGCTCGTTGCCGTCATAAACCCAAGCCACCCGTTGCCCCATCCCCAGCCAAGTCTGCACTGATAATACCACCCATCCCCAGCCTGTCAGTGCTACTTGTCCCCAACAGATTCTCGCCACCTACAACCCACCCCAAGTGATGGAGCTCCCCTCAGGATATCACAGATCTAGTCCAGGCGGACGCTGTCCACAGCCAGTGCCGATACATCCCCTCCAAGCTGTCGCCGTCCGCATAGCGCATCTGGTCCATACCGAGGACCCCTCCGTGCCGCCGGTGCAAGTGAGACCCAGATCTCCCCCCCCCCCCCTCCTTCCCCGCCCTCAAGATGTTGCTGTCCGCATACCGCATCTGGTCCATACCGAGGACCACCCCCCCCCCTCCATCCTCCTCCTCCTCCTCCAGGTGCCAGCGCAGGTTCCCTTTCCCCCCCTCCCTGCTCCCCTGGATCTGAAAGACCTAGTAAATTTCCTTCTTTAAGAATAGCTTGGGCTCCAGTCAGTTTCTTGTTTTATGATAAAGTAGCTTGGTCAAAAATGCATTCTTCATTGAGAATATAACATGTTGGAGATGAATAATTATTCAGACTGAGTTGTTTGACATGGAAAAGAGTCATTTTCTAAACTGCATGGAACAAACACCATTTACTTATTCAGAAGTATGCTTGCTCTGGACAAATGCTTTGATATCTATATCTGTGAAGCTATCTATTTTTGCACCGAACATTGCCTGTACTGATGTATCCACTTCATTAAAAATTATGTGAGAGACCACATTTTAGCTTCTGTACATGGTGTCATTCAAAGTCCAAAATAGCCAAAAAATTTTTTTCGAATAAAATAGTCGTATATTTACATTAATCAGCGGTAAGGAATTAACCAGGACAAATTTTACTACATGATGTACACAGGGAAGTGGAAAAAATGTTTATTCTGGTAGAAATTGATCGAAGTGGCAGATAAAGAATGAAAGTTAGAGTGGATGGCAGATAACCAACAATGTTTTAGCTAAAAATAAGGCACAAGTCATCTTCCGATGGCAAATAAGGGATGCTCTCTCAAAAAAATCAGATATCCATGTGAACCATACCAAATCAGTCCAAAACAGATCACAATGCCAAGTATGTTTACATTCTCTAACATACAATCGGAGGTGATCACAATTGTAATGAAAAAAGGTGAGCAACACTGAGGGTTGATCTGTTCTATTTACCACAAACCATTAGTCAACTCTAGTTTTCCTGTAATTCATAATGTTACTACATTTTCTGTAAAAGAAAAGGGGCTGATCATAATTGAACTGAGAGGGAGAATTTGTGATATCAAAGCAATTAAAAGTTAATGTTAAACAGAATGTGGGTCCACTGCCAGATTATTTGAAAATTTAAAATGCCTGCTCCTATTGACATAAGATGATTGCATTCACTTACAGTTACAGAGCAGTGATACTAAAAACAGCACATACAATACCTTTTGGCTTGAAATATTTGAATAATTCAGTATCTCACAGTGGTTTATCTACCTGTTCAAGAACTGCATGTCGCAGGCTTGCAAAATCATGAACTTCATCCTTTGATTCCAAATACGCGCTTGCTGTCGTCACAAACAAGTTCAAACCATAAGAAAATATGCATGCCATGCACATTTGCTAGCATACCAAAAAAGTATATTGTAATTCAAGAGCACTACCCGCAGCATCACTTTCAAGCCAAGCTGGTCCTGTCTGAATTCCGGCCATGTTTTGTAGGGTATTGGTTGAGATCATATCATGATTCCCATTATATGAGCCACCCAACAGCTGAGAACCTCTGCTTGAACCAAGACCAGGAACAGGCAAACTAGTCGTCTTGTACCTTCCTCTAGGAACATCAAGGGATATGTGTTCACGTCCAGCTGAAGGTGAAACAATATCATCTGCGAGTATAGCTGAATGAGATCTATATGGACTGTTTGGCAGACCAAAAGCTTCATTACTATAGTTTCCAAGACCATTTTGGACATATGATGCTGGTGATGGAGGACTTGAATTCCCAAATGACAGTGACCTGAGGTTCTGACTGAGTCGTCCATCGACTTTACTCTGTTATTAGGCATACAACAATACTTAGCAAATATATGTAGAAGAATTCATGCAGTAAACAAATTCAATAGAGTTCAGCGCCTTCTATCGCCTACATTTGAGCTACTAGTACACTATGCCTGAACATAGATCCGACAGTATGAATGTATGGACGGTCAATCTGCACTAAAATAAGCCAGTTCACAGTGTTCTTGGAAATTTAAAATAAAAAATCATAATTTAAGCAATGTTCTTCAGAACCAATCATCCAATATAGAACTGTTTAGTGAGACTGATACATTAGGTGCACAGTAGATTCTCTTTAAGCTCATCTCTCACATCGATAGTTAAGTTGTCAGCGACATGACAGTTTCAGGACAGTAGGTGTGCAACTTTTGAAAAGAATTTGATACAACCAGCAAAGTGGATAAACAAGAAACATGGCGACATGGGACAAAACAACTTTAGACAAATAGCATAGTTGATAAATGAGGACACTGAGGACAGACCTCCAGCTGATTCATGATATCCATAGTCGAGCTTAAGCTGCGCCTGCTTCCATGATACACATCAGTATGGTTGTGCAATGAAGCTCCTGAAAAATTAAGGAAAAATCTTAGGCCTAAGGACCACAGCCTCATGAAAGAAAAAATCACAAACCATCACCATACCAATGCTAGAATCTCCATTGTAGTGACTGGCATCCCTTCTACTTGTGTTATAATGTCCCCCATTCCTCATCTTCACCCATGGAGCAGCATTTGGACTCATGGAACCTGCAGTTGGACTCAAAATTGTGGCTTGGGACCGTTCATCCATATAAGTTGGGCCAGACAAGTTAATCTTTGGGCGTGTACTCAGTTTGTCCCTGATAAAAGGCGAAGCACGGTGCTGCATGCTCAGTGTCTGGTTTGGAGAAAATATTGTAGAGCTGATGCCATCATTTATGGACAGGCCTGTGAGTGATAGACTGTCAGGTCCAGAACTTTCATCTTGTCCCAGGACTTTGAAATCAGGGGTAATGTCGTCAGGGAGCTGTTGCTGCCAGTACTGATGTGCTTCTTCATCAGAGCTACTTTGTAAAATGGATTCTGGCTTGTCTGTGCTGGATTCTTTAGATGGCCCTGAGACAACCATACTTGCATCTGATCTCTTGGAGGCATCATTGACAGATCTAAGGGACGAAGGAACAAATTCCTCTGCATTTGGATTTAGCACAGTGCTCTTGCTTATCATACTTATCTTCCTCTCTTCTATGGACATTGCTGACGGACAGATGTACCTCTTCTAAAGAATGGTAAAATTGTTACAGAGGGTATGACACGCCAAGGGGTACAAGTCTTCTAGAGCAATTGCTCGTGGTGCCTATTAGACAGAATGGGCATGGTAGTAAAAGTTAGATTTTTGCAAACAGAAACTTAACAGAAGCACAGACCGCTCCTAAGAATGAAGCAACTGGCCTTGATCATGATATATTTAAGCGGAACTAACTTAGGAAAAATAACAACAAAGAAAACTCAAAATCACTGCCCCTCTCACAGCCATGGTACCATGGATACTGCATCCGTCAACACAACTAAACAATCAGGTCAAAGGAAATTACAGCAAGATAAGTCATAATCCAAATCACTAAGAAGAAATTGAGGACAAGCTATGGATGAAAAAGGTCTCATGTCAAATAGAAATTGGCTTTATGCTGAAAGTTGAAAAAAAAAGGTAACAATAAAGATTCAGACTTATGCAGAAGAAAATGGACACGAGACACCAAACATGCACAAAGCAGAACTATGGTACTGAGCTGAACATCCGTAATCACTCCTGGATTGGATTTCAAACTAGCATAAGCACAGTGTCATTCAAATTTCACACTTCAACAAAGGTAGAAGATTAAGAAGTCCTATTGTTTGGGGGACCCAATTATGAGGAACTGTGTTTTATTCTAGCATTAGGATATCAGATATATAGTACAATCAAAAGGCAGTTGTATTATGATCACAAAACAACTTGATGATAGAAGAAAACATATGCCGCCAAACTCCTCATAGTTCTTTGTTGACCAAGCAGAAGGATTCTACAATTCAACATCTTGCACCGGATAATAATCGAAGTATATGCTTGCCAGTGCTCTATTCTAAAAGTATTTTACACCAGCTACTGCACCATTAACCATCCATAAGAAGAAAAAAAAACATGGCGAGTTGGAAATTTGGAAGAAGACGGAACATTTAAAACCAGCATCTTTACTATATATATATATATAAAAAAAAAAAAGCAAGCTCAGGTGCGACCCAACAGGAACACGCCCCTCAGGAAAGGGGGCGAGCTTCACGTGAGCCCCAAAATTTTGGAAAACAAGCTGTACCAACACCTTGATTAGGTAACAAGAAAGCAAGAACTCGTACACTGTCAACTGAAGTCGATCTTGCCCGTTTTCAAGAAGGAGAACAAAAATCTAGACAGACCACGGACTGATGTATTGGATTAGCAGGACATCCGGCAGCACACAAATCTACAACTAGCTGACCGAAGCAGAAGGAGGATTTTAGGGTTCGATTGGCAACAAAGCCCTTTGGACTAGGGGAATCCATGCATCCAAGCAAGCTCGGATATGATTGCTTACCAAAACGAAGGCAAGACCACCGGGCCGGGACGGATCTCTACCCCGCTAGACCGAGCGAGAGAGGACTGAGAAGCGGCGGGGTGAGGACAGGCGGAGGGAGGGAGGGACCGGCGGCGATGCGCTCGGCGGCGTCGCGTATAGCGGCGTGTGCGTGGAGTGAGTGCGGAGGCGGATTGCAGCCACACGTTGACACTTCACCTGTTGCCTTCGCCCTACGCCCACATTGATTTTCTGTGGCACCTCTTTCTTTCCTGCTTCCACCTTGTAATCACGGTGTGGTACGCAAATGCGGGTACACTCCTCCATTTCAAATTTTTACTCGATCGGGTGTTTTTAGTTTATATACTGACTCCATTTCAAATTACAGTTCATTTGATTTTTTTTTATTTTAAATTTAACTATTTGTCTTATTTTAAAATTATATAAAATATTTTTTTTGGTTATGGCTTATTTTACTAATAAAAGTTTCTTCAAGAATAATTTAAATTTGACTATGTTTGTACAAAATTTTTAAATAAGACTAGTAGAAAAAGCGTTGCTTCTTGGTATGGAGTAGAAATGTAAGGAGTTTATAATGGTCGAAACTATGAATTAATAGATACATATATATAAATTTAATAGGTGGGCTTTTGGAGGTTGTATCCATTGACATACATGGTATAGATTATTTTAACTGGGCATCACCGAAATCTCATCTACCTGAACCCCACCCCTACTATATCGGAAGGTCATCCTCCTCCTAAAATCTTAGGAGTTTTTCTTCATAAAATTATGCATGTTTTGGAGGATCACATGTAATCATGTGATATGCGTTTTGCTAGGTTTTACTTACAAAAGGTTTTTTTTTTAGAAACGGTTTAATTTTTTTTTAAAAAGTTATCAAAATATATCCATGTGGGGTCTTGTTTTGAAAAGTTTATTAGATGGGAACACCATGGTGCAATTAAATTTTAATTATGATACTTAGTTTATCGAAATATATCCATGTGGGGTCTTGTTTTGAAGAGTTTATTGTGAGGAACACCATGGTGCAATTGGATTTTAATTACGATACTTGGTTTAGGTGCAACGACTTTTTTCTATTTTAAAAAAAAAAAATAGCTAGTGGGAGATAAATAAGACTAAGTGGGGGTAACTCCTTTGATGACATCATCATACATTACTTTTTGGAAATCATAATTTTTGATTGGATAGGACTTCTTAGTGGATCTTTGCATTATAGGAGTATAGGATAAGCGATCAAATTTAGAGTCAAAAAAGTCAAATAAACTATAATCTAGAATAGATGGAGTATTAATTAAATTGATTTTTTTTTACAATAATTTTATTTTGTTACTTATTAAGTGTGTTTAGACAAAAATGCATCAAGATCTATAACAACTTAACTTTACTATTAAATTGTTTATAAAATATCTCAATAGTGTAATTATTTGGTGTTATAGATGTTGGCATTCAATATATTAAAGTTAGCAAAGTTTTACCTATGAAAAAATAGAAAACCTAATATTTAGAACAAGGTTGTTTGTAGTTTATCATGGTAATGTTAGAGCCAGGGATGGATCTAGTTCCAGGTCAAGGTGGACCTCGAGCCCCAGCTTTGGAGCACAGAACCCCTTCTAATCCCGTCCTACAAATTTGGTCATATAAAAGCTAAAGAGGAGGGGGTTAAAGATGAGAGATAATTGAAGAGGTCCCTCCTATAAATTTGTTTCTATAAAAGAATTAAAAATAGGCTAGAGACATAAGGTAATAAAACAAACCCCTCCTAACATATTATAAATATTGTATAATGTGTTGTCATCTCATTATCATATTATCATGTTGTACAAGTTATTATCCTAAATTTTTGTAGCCAAATTGGCACCACATGCCATCTTATGAAATAAAACTATCATCACAAAAGATATGATGCTAACATATGTCCTCACACTTAAAGTTTATAGCTAGATATACATGGAATGGCCTTTTCTAAATGTGATGTCCTACCCCACTCAAGGCTACTGGCGGATCTAGGATGGGATCAGGGAGGGGGGGCTAAGCAATGGAGATTGTGATTGACAATGAAGATTTAAGAGTGATTTAGAACTAGTACAATAGTAATCCTATGGAGATTTAAGGCTCATCGGGGCTGCAGCCCCCCTCTTGGATCCACCATTGCTCAAGGCTATCAAGATCTCAATATGCATTATGATTTTATGGTCTTATAGAGTTAGCATCACGTCAATTACACACTTTGTAGAATTACAATATACAACAAGTCGAGGATAGGATCGGTTGAACACAAAAGCTATGCTAAGCAGACGTCACTGCAATTCCCACAATGATGATCTTTGTGTTCTGTGCCCAAGTAACTTGGTGGAGGACTTGGAACACCTGTTTTTCCAATCCTTTGCCATTGGCTTCACATACACTGGGAGGCTAACCTTTTCCCTGAATTGCCCAAGATCTCAAGCCTACCATTCTTCATTATGATTTTATGGTCTTAAAAAGTACACTCAATGTTTAGAAATCAAGGCCCAATGTAATTTGCAAAGGTTAAAGGTCATCTTTTTGTGCCTGGCTTGATGCCTTCAGTTAATTTGTATTGTAAGAACCTGCTTTGCTTCTTTAAATTTATATACAACAAGTCGAGGATAGAAAAAGATACTATTTGTGGGATCATATCCAATAACATTCTGAAGAGCTAAATTGTGTAAAAGATATAATTAATTTGGGTTTCACTAGTTAAATTGTTTTTACCCTGGCATGTCCTATCCTAGATAATGTACATAATCTATGTATGAGCCTTATAAATGGTTGATATTGTCATGATCTTCCTCGTCATAGTAGTAGTAGTAGTAGTAGTAGTAGTAGTAGTAGTAGTAGTAATAATAATAATAAATAAATAAAAATAATGATGTTATGTCTATTTGAATGGGTTGATGGCTAAAATTAGCTACAATTGGTAGTTTCCCTCTTTTAGCCCATCCAAATGGTTCGAACCTAACAATTTTGCTTTTAGGGCCTAGTCTATTTGATTTAGATTTTTTTCCTTTAACTCTCTCTCTCTCTCTCTCTCTCTCTCACTCTCTCATTCTCTTCTCTATATAATAATATATCGAACGTAATCAAAATATTTTGAATGAAAGACTAGCGTTGTTTTTGCACGAGAAATGGAGGAGGGAGGGGAGAGAGAAGTGTGTCTGTCCTCTTTGCCTTGCTTCGTTTGTCTTGTGAAGACAGCCGCGGACCCACCTCGTGACCGTGTCCGTGTGACCATGGACCTGGGACCACCTTCGGTGGGTTGTTGAATGCTGAACCTCTAGGAACTGGCACGCGGGCCCCACCGGAAGTGGTGCCGGGACTGCGAGATGCGTTGCACTACTTTTTATCTCCTTGTTCCGTGGGCCGAATCATCCACACCCAATCGTGCTGCACCTTTATACCACGGATGAAAATAGTACTCCTATTATGATTCTTCGTTGCAAACCATTTTATGGTCCTGGGTACACCTGCGACTGTATATAAAGGACAGTGCAAAAAAAAAAAAAAAAGTGTAGGAGTAGAAGTGTAGGGTTTGCTTGTGTCGTTCTATCTAATGGTTTCTTTTTATTTTACAATATATATATATTGCATTGCTTGCTTTTATTGGATACACATAATGACATAGAAATAAAAAAAATGGGACATATGCGTGTTGCTTTCTGCCCAAGAGATGAGCTGGCAGTTGTGTTTAATTATACAATGACAGTACCTCTAGCATAATCGAGCTATCACACTCGTCCTTAATAAATTAATCGCACACACTCAAGTCTCAAGGGCACTATTCTTTGTATGTGGACCCACGTGTGGAAAACATCGACCACCTCTATGCCGAACCCTTTATTTCTTTGTGTTGGTGTTGCTAAGAAACTGAAAAGTTTGTTTATTCAACGCCCCTAGTTTACTTTGTCTCATACCTCAAACTTGTCATAGTTACTGCTCTCCGGTTTCTAGATTATAGGTCATTTTAGTTTTGCCCTATATCCTATATCAAGCTTCTCTTAATTTTGACAAAAAGACTTGTTTGGATCATATACATTTAACAATTAGATGCTAAATGTCATTAGCTAAGATCCTACTCTATCCATTCCAAATTATATTTTGTTTGATTTTTTGACCTTATGTTTAACTGCTCGTCTTATTCAAAAACCTATACAATTATAGTTAAATTTAATTATTTTTAAAGAACTTTTATTTGTAAAGCAAGCCACAACAAAAGGTATAAAATTTTGCATAAATTTTTAAATAAGACAGGTGGTCAAGCATAGGGTTAAATAAATAAGTCAAACAAACTATAATTTAGGACGGAGTAGTATTTGATCTCAACTAATAAACCGGCTAATGTCTTACCTACCACCCAACTAGTGATTCGTTATTAACTGGTTTTGCCAGCTAACGCAACTCCTAGATAGCTAGGTGGATTCTTGTGGAGTTTAAGCTTATAGAAACTATTGTACACCTAAAACTGGTTTCATTTATTTTCACTAGTTTCTCATCAAATATGTATTGATAGTATATGTTTTAAAGAATATATAGATGTTAATATATTTTTTACAAACTTTAGTAAAAATTAGAAAAGCTTTGACTTACGAAAAACCAAAATAATATACTCCATATGTTTTTAAGAAAGTATCTTTAGCTAAAATTAAACTATACCCCTTTGATCTTTTATTTGTCACTATAAGAACGTGTTGATCAAATTTTCTTAACTTTAACTAGATTTATAGAAAATATTAGCAACATTTATATCTCCAAATAAGTTTTTTATAAAATAGATTCAACAATCTATCTAATAATACTAATTATATATAACAAATATTAATATTTTCTTGTATATATTTAGTCAAAATTAAATTGATAACAACATTTAAAAAAGGTGCGAGTAGTTTGGAACAAAGGATAGTAGTGGTATAATCTTAGGTGTGCCATAGATCTTAGAGAACCTATGATGGGAACGCCACCTTGGAGTATTTAGAACACAGCTGTAGCATAATATGTCCGAGTAAACATTCATTCGTCAGGTACTCAGGTGTATTGGCTAGTCCAACAAAGTCTAATAACCGTTTATGCCACTACAAATAGATGCAGTTCGAGTCACTAAAGAGTGAAGAGTCCTTAATAACTTTTTCTCAGAAAATCACTTGACTAGAGCATAAAAAAAAAAAAAAAAAAAGCGAGTGAGACGTGACATCGACAAGTAGGCCTGAGTCTGTCCACACAAGCATAGCTACGCGCCTGAGTGCCTCGGTACCACAGTGCTGAGCGATGGCATCTAATGCCAGCTTATCCCCCTGACGTGGCGCCACCAGCTAGTGTTCCCAGTTCCTACCATAGGCTGTTTTATACTAAATATAATAAAACCACACACACAAGGAGCCTCTTAAAACATGCTAAGATAAAGAATATAAGTAGAAGATTGGAACTGAAAATAGTAGATTCACCCAGCCCTACCTCTCCTTGCAGAGAAGAAACACATCGAGGGCGTGACTACTGTGGACCGCGACGCTGGTAGCCGATGTGGCCACTCCATTGCACGCCACTCTAGCCATGATTCGAACTCTCTAGAGCTAGGAGTGTCCCCGACAACTCCTTTGTCTAGGCACATAGGCTCTCCTTGAAATGCCCTGGCTACATCAAGCGAGACTCAGACGAAAACATCGAGGCGGAGGTGAACAGGGCACCTGCTCTAGGTTGGCGTGGCGCGGAGCAGAGTCGACAGGGCATGAAGTAGCTGGGAGGAGCCGCCGAGACAGTCTCTCTACGTGCAACTCAGAGGGAGGCGGCACCAGCAGATAAGGAAAAAAGGGAGAGGAGAAAAAATGAGAGATAGAAAATGATAAAATAAATTAAGAAAGAAAGATAAATGCATTATAAACATTTTCACTACCTTTTCTACGATGAGGAGGCTTTTTTTTATCAAAGATCTTAAAACATTTGGTACCAATGAAATTGCTCGTGGTTACTCGACCAATGAAGCAAAGTTATAGTACAACCAAACAGGTTCACATCATTTCGGGGACTTGCATCAATTTAACACCTACCAAATGACAACAATAACCATAGCTGTCGCTGCCAGCTCGGCAGCCGCAGTTTCATCAAACCCGCGACCCCGAACACGAAACAATTCCCTCCTCAATCATTTGCGATGCGGGCCCCATTCGAACCCCCACTCACCAGTCACCACACCCTCCTCCGTCCTCCCGCCATTTTAACCGACGCTGCCGGCCTCACTGACTCCCTCGAATACAAAGCCGCATACCCACGGAGCCACCAGCTCCACCAATCGCAGCTCCGCTGCCCTGCCTTGCCCTCCACCTCCTCCTCCATGGACGAACCGCCGCTCCATCCACCACTCCTCCCCCACGCCCTCACCACCGGCGAGTAGCACCTCCTTGCTGCTGCCGTTGCCTCGACGGATTCGAATTCTCGGAGCAGAAGTTCTGGTTCCCTTGCCTTCAGCCGTACCGCTGCGGCGGATTCTCTGGGCTTCTCCTCGATGTCCGCGGCGGCAGCGGCGGCCGGGCAGGGAGGTGGCGCCGGCCATCGTGGCCGTGGCCGAGGCGGAGGAGTGGGAGGGTGTGCGCGTGCTGCGGGCTCAGGGAGGAGTGCACGCCGGCGTACGCGGCCGGCGTGCGCGCGCGGTACGGTGGGCACTGGCTGTGCGGGCTCTGTGGCGACGCCGTGGGCGAGGAGGTCGCCGCTGGGGGCGGCTCGGTGCTGGAGGTCGAGGCGGCGATCGCGGGCCACGGCGCCTTCTGCCGCGCGCTCGGCGGGCGCCGGACGCCGCCGGCCGCGGCCGAGCGGCTTATCGCGGCGGTGCGGCGGCTCCTCCGTAACGCCGGCTCGGGCGACAAGCAGGAGGACAAGGCCGTCGTGGTGGTGGAGTTCCAGGAGGCCGCCTCTTGACCGCCTGAGATGGGACAGATCAAAGATTTGTTCTTGCAGGCGGCGCTAGCTAGCTAGCTACTCTGCTAGTCCTCTTTCCGTAATTTGCATTTTTATTAGTTCTGAATATTTGCATGCTTAAATTGGGACAAGAACGCTGAAATTTCTCCAGCCCTTGTGCAAGCCTTAGGAGATGTAGAACATCAGAAATTTTGGAGAAAAGGGGATGTGAGAGATTTGAAGTATATATAAGCTACAAGGTGGGAGAATCCCATCTTTCATGTCATTTAGATCAAATTCATCCATCAAATTCATCAACCCCTTGTGAATACATTCATTTACCCTTGTGCAAGCCTTAGGAGATGTAGTACATTTATGATTTAGCACTGCTGAATATTGAAGATGCCAATCATTTTTGGCTGAGGGTAAGATGCCAATACATTCATTTACCCTTGCTGAATACATAGAGAAACCGAAAGACGCAAAGGCAGAGGCTGGTCTAGGGGAACTACTTTTTTTTATAAAAAAAATTCCAGACTAATTCGTAGGACTATATTTTCAGATATACTCTACTGAGACTTCGTCAAATCTAGTAGGCTTCTACTAGCACAAGACAAATATTCGTGCAAGTGAATGCAAAGTATCTTAAATTCCAAGATTAACCGGCTACTATAAGTGCTGATCACATGCTATGGATTTTTTTTTACTAACAGAGAATGGAGGGCAATACAATCCAAAGTCATGTGGAGCAATTGTTCAGATCACGCGAGAGTCTGAGGATCGCTTTCATTAAATAATACAGAAATATATAGTTGCATTGCATGTAACGACTTTTTTACTCATCTAGTAGCATCACAGATACAGGGCAAATCTGCAACTTGCAGATGCTAGCCACTAAAGTGTAGTCCAAAGCAAGGATTGATATCTAAAATTGCACATTGCAATAAAGCAAAGTTACTGAATACAAAATCATCCAGATTTTAAGGTAAGTCCTTGAGCACAAAGTGATAACCATTGTTACTTAATTTGTTGGTGATATGCTTGGACTTTTCAAGTAAGATTTGTTCTTATCTACTGGCCTCCAAGGGAAACCATGTTAATGTTAACTTTGCTACTGATTCTTTAATCAGAAGAGGAGTAAGATTGATGAGGTCAACTTTGCTGAAAAATAAATAAACTTTGTGAATCATCTGTCTTATAAAAAAAATATATTCGGAGGCAAGCCTGCGACTGACTGGAAACCACTCTTGATGTTGAACTAATGGTTGTTGATTGGTTGAAGGAGATGCTAATTAATCTTCAATGATTTTGTTGGGCTCAATGGAGTGAGTACCAATCATGCATGGCTGTGAATGTGATGCTCATCTTTGCGCGCGCCAAATTGAGTCCAATCAGGATCCATGATTTCTTCTGCAATTGTTTTTTTCGTCGCACGTCCGACATGAAGAATCCATTCCTGTGATTTTAGTGAGGATTCAGGGCTCTGGTCTGTCCTATGAACATTCAGACAGCGGTCGTTATCATATACACGGGCAATTCACAAACTGCCGAATCCTAGCACTAATTTTGTCGGCGTGTTTTCAAAATTTACAAAAATTTCGAGTTAAAGGTTCGTTTGCTTGAGCAGCACGCAAATTATTTTTCTTGAAGATTTCATACTGTACTACGCAGCATTCAATTTGAAATTTGGTGCTGAAATGATTCCGCGCTTCTGTTGCTGTTCTTTCTTCTTTCAGCTCAGAGCGCTGGTGGTCAGAGTTGATGATAGCGTCGGCGAAGCCGAATCTTCCATGCGCGACGTAATCATCGATTGCTTCTTCATGGAGCACTAAACCATTGCACCAATGGCGTGGAGATCATGATGTGGCCACCAATCACCATCCCCTTTCCCCGAATTTAAAACACGATTTCGTACGAGTTTTTGTCTTGACCAGGGAAATTTTATAGGCCCGTTTCCATCAGGAACCTGGACCACTGGATTAGAACCAATATACACGTAGCTTTCGATCCTGCCATGCATAGATCTTTCCTGCGCATAGTGTTCCTGGCATATTCTCCTCTCATGATGACCTGCCTCCAATTTCCATAAATAAAAAAAAAAAAAACAAAGCAACATATTATGATGACTTGGTGGCTCATTTGTCAGGTTTTGATATCTAGATTAGTACTGAATGCATCAAAGTGTGAGCTAATGCGCCGGTCGCACTGGACACTTTCGCCACTTTAGCTGTTGTTTAACATCTTTCTTATGATGATCTTAGCTGTTTGCTTAGTATTTGAGTGCTGCCTTTGGTCGTGGGCGTACTCAAAAATGGCATCGTTATATACCACGTATCAATCAAAGTCATTGATCTGAAATTTTGTTGGGAGCCTGGAATGTTCCAAAATATGCCATGGTTGGTTAATTATAAAAGCAAGCCAGTGATCATTGATTCATTGTGCACAAGCTTTGTTTTCCCGGCGAGGAGAAAGCAACAGTTGGTAGCTTAAGACGTCTCAAGTTGCCCAGTTGCCTGATACATTTATAGGGGGCATTTACTGATTGATTGAATAATTTTTGCAGAGGAACGCAAACAGGTTTGTAAGGAGGACATCAGCACCAAAATCATTTTGATTAGGACTGATTTATATAGGTTTGTTGTATAAGACCGAGCTGACCCGGTCATAGATATACTGCTCGTTCCGTCCCATAGAGAATGTCGTTTTTTATTTTTAGAATTTATGTTTGACTATTTGTCTTATTTAAAATATTTATGTAAATAATAAAATAAATTAATCAATATTTAAATATCTTTGTTGATAAAAGAGGTCATAATAAATAAATTATATTTATACAAAAAATTTGAATAAAGACGAATGATTGAATAAAATGGTACGAAGTCTAAAAGTGACAAACTCAATGGGACGGAGGGAGTACTCTGTAATAAAAAGATACTCGGCAGCAGTGATGTGATATTACTGCTTTCTGGAAATAAGCCATTATTAGTCTGAATGCACCAGGAATGTTCCAAACGTGCCATGTCTCATAAATTGCACAAACCACAAACGAAGCAGGGATCATTGTTCACAAATCACAAGTGCTGCTTTCGTGAAAATAACGAGAAAGCAACCATTGATGTGCATATATAAGATTGAGCTCCCCTGCGTCCAGCGCCGGAACTAGGATTTAACCTTGGATATTCCTTTGCTGCCTGGCGGGCCGCCGCTCAGCCACTGCCTCCAGCCTCCTAGCCGCCACTTGTTGCCGGCCGCCTCATAGGCACAGCCTAAACATGGGCCGCGTTCGCACCACACGCCCGATGTCCACGCCGTCAGGAGCCCAAGATGTTGATTATAAAGTTAAAAAACAGACTCCTCGGAAAACGAGAATAACTTCTATTTTGAGATGGAAGAAGTACTTATTTTGTTGTGTAGTCAGTTGAGGACTTATGGCTTGAAGATTTATGTGATGACCATGTTCCAATATGTATTGAAATCAGACTTCTACTGTCGTTGGGCACATAAATGTGGATGATTCTAACTTATACGATGAATACGTGTAAAAAGTAAAAAACAGATGAAAGAATCTCTTCAGTATTTTATGAGAAACAATATGCTTAATCTTAGGTGTGAATATGAATTTGAATTCTTAATTTCTTCCATTAAAGTGGTGCTATTCTTGAATTCTGATATGCTTTACTTAATCTTAGGCAATATTACTAATATTAGATAATGGGAATACGATCAAATTATTGGTCTCTTTAATTTACATGCTTGTCTGTCAATTGATTGTTTTTTTAGGGTATGTCGATTGAATGGTCTCGTGGGCTTGATGCCTGAACTGCCGACCCTGGCATCTCAACATCTCTACAAGTGCTGGTTTAGGAAAGAGCGGACCTGGAGGCCAACATTTCAGTTCCCAATTTTTCAATTTCATCTCTATAATATGAAAGTCGCTTCCAAAAGCTCGACGATGGGATAGGCCACGTCATCGGAAAAACATCGGTCGTTAGATCCTGATTGAACGGCTTAAATCACACGGGGAAAGTCGCTTTCAAGTGCACTGTTCAGCACACTGTTTATCTGCAGCTTTTACTATCCACAGAAAAATTGCTATGCGTACACGAGAAACATACACAGAAAATTAAAATAAGGCCTTTTGCTTACCAGAAATTTTTTTAAAAATTCCTGAATAAACTAAAACTACTCCAAAGTCTATCAAAATATTTTGGACCTCTTTTTCGTCATCCAAAAATTCAGATCAATTTACAAATTCCTCTCATCTACGTTTTGTCAATAAACTTAAGAAGTTTATATCTCATGCATTCTAATTTCAAATCTCGTAATTCTTTGAACAAAAAATTTTCTAAAATAAAACCCTACATATTCAATTTATTTTTTTTTCTAATTTTCAATGATCGTTACAAATGCAAATAGCCCTCCTCTTTAATTATAACATGCTACAACGCGAAGCTACAATTGATATGATTACGATCCTCCACTATTTTAAAACTAACATATAGCTATTTGTATATCAACAATTTTAATAAAAAATATAATTATGTAACCCCTGAAAATAACAACTCCGATAAAATAAAATTACAGTCAACGAACATTGCATAGAATCATATTTTAGCAATTAAATAGAGATAATCGACAAAACTAAATAACATTTACAAATACACATATTAAAACTCAAATTCATATAACATCAAAAATAATAAAAATTATATAATACCAACAACCATAAAATATAAAGGCTTCAAATAGTCATACATACAAGTTTTAGATGATCCTACAAGTGTTCAAATCATCACAAATTACATAGATAAAAACGTGTACAATATGAGTGATTTTACCCGCCTTACGATCTAAAAAAAATACATGTTAGCCTCCACATAAAAAATACCTAAATAAACTAAAACCACTCCAAAGCCTATCAAAATATTTTCGATCTCTTTTTCATCATCTAAAAATCTAAAACAATTTATAAATTACCAAAAAATCCAAAACAAATTACAAATTACTCTGATTCACGCTTTGCCAATAAACTTAAAAAATTTATACCTCGCGGATTTTTATTGCTGAATTTAGGAGCAATATATTTACTATTTTTTCCTCAGACGCTTAAATCATCACAAATTACATAGACGTAAACTTGGCGTACAATATGAGTGATTTTACCCGCCTTACGATCTAAAAAAATACACGCTGGCCTCCACATAAATGTTATCCACATATAAATTAACAAGAGTAAATCGCACGGCCGGTCCTTAAAATATTAGGTGGATTTCATCTGGGTCCCTAAACTACGAAATCACACGTTTAACTCCCTAATGTATCTAAGTGATCACATCCAGGTCCAAAATAGATATCAAGAGGGTTAGAAGCTGACGTGGTCGTCGACGTGGACATGATCTGATCTAGTTACCACCACCTATATGACTAGAAATTGACTATGCCGAGCTGGTGGTTGACCGGTGATGTGGCATATTCTGATTGGAGGGAAGGGTGCTGACTGGGCCGGTCCTTTGACTGCGCAGGGGGTGCTTCTCGGCGGCATTCTCGCCGGAGTCGAGGCGTGATGGTGCTCCAGTGGCCGATGATCCCCGGCGAGCGACGAAGCGGGAAGAGGAGGCAGTGGCAGACTCGTGGGTGGTCTCGGCTCCATCTGAGTTGAACTGAGGCAGCTTGGCCATGAGCGCCAGCGGGCCAGCGTGCGTGCGCTCAGTGGCGGCTCGGCGCTAGTGGCGTTGCAGCAATGCGAGGCCAGTGCGGGTGCATCCCGTGGGCAAGACGATGAGGGAGAGGGTGAAGGTGTGGCCGGCCTCGACAGGGACGGCACCAAGACACGGTCTGCCATGCGCGCCAGTGCGGTGACCGGCTGACAGGCGCAAGGACGGAGGCGATGTCAGGGCTCCCGCACGTAGTTTCCTTTGGTCCACGCACGCATGGTGCGGGGCAGTGATGTTGTGCCAGAGGCTACATCATACTCGATGTGGTAGCTTGCCGCCGGCGATGACGATGGTGAGAACAGCCTTGCTGGAGCCATTGACGCTGAAAACAGAGCTGCTTTCGTTCTTCAAATTCGCATGGCCTAGGATCATCTCAACCCAATTCCTTCCACCATTGAGAAGCCATGGGAGTTACGTAGGTGCCCCACCCACATCGAGAGCCAGACATGACCTGTAGACGACGAATTTAGAGTTTCCCTCGCCGCCGGCCGTTTCTCTGCCGAATTCCTTGATTTTTTGTGGTAAGTCTAGATCCTTCGAATTACTTCAATTCCTTGCACCCATGGACTGTCCTTGACCTCCTTGTTACGATGCTCTCCTTGGTTTGGCTAGAAATCGCACCACCGCCGATGTGGCGCTGCCGTGCTAGTCTCGGAACGTCGCCATCCCGTCGGTTTGCCCATGACGTGCCCTGCTTAGACTATTTCTGCCTCAATTGACGTCACAGCCGTCGCTGCTGTAAGCCCTTTGTGCTCACCCGCCATTCATTTCGGTCATCGTTCCTCTCGTTCGCCGGAGCGACCTCACCACGCCGATGAACTATGCCGCCATGGCCGCTGCCCAAGCCTAGCCATGCCACTGTGCTTCCAGTGTCACGCCGCCGCCGCCAATGTATGCGCCCGCGTGTAGCACAACTGCCCCCCCACTCTATGGACGCCGGCGAACCCACCGCCGGCCGGCAGAGCCGCCGCGTCGCGTGTCAGGCTGATGCGCTTGCGCGCCAGGGACCATGTGGTGATCAGCATAGGGGTTTCTACTTAAATCATGTCCACGTGGACAGCCACGTCAGCTTCTAAACCTCCCTGTGTCTATTTTGGACCTAGATGGAATCATCTAAATACATTAGGAAGCCAAACGTGCGATTTCGTAGTTGAGGGATCCAAATGAAATTTATCCAATACTTTGAGGACTGGCCGTGCAATTTACTCAATTAACAATCCTAAAAATTAAAGAATTTTTCTTTATTTGTCTGTTGACAGATTTTGTTGATATTTATCTGTCGAATTCTGGGATGTTGATTTTGCTTGAAGATGCGTGTTGTCTTTTTGGGTGTACTAATGCTGATGGGTCCGAAAGTTGAAACATTCGCAACCCGCAAACCCGTTATTTCCCAGATCCTTCCTTCCCGACTCGTCTTTCATCCCACGACATTTTTCCCCAATCCTTTCGGCCTCGTCTTCATCCCACGGGCGGTGGCGCAGGCGGCGGGTGGGGCAAGGTCCTCACCCCCGCGCTGCACCGCTCGCTGCTCCCTTGCGCCGTGTTGTAACACTTTTCGCTCGCTTGTGCCTGGGCCACACCGCTCTCCGCTTGCTTGCGCTGGGCGGGTGGGATGGAGCCTTCGGCGGCTGCTGTGCTGTGCTGCGGCGAGCTGTGGGTGGGGGCGGCGGGGCGCTGTCCACGCGCTGTGCTTCCCCTGTGTCACGGCGAGCAGTGGTCGGACTTCAGCGCATGTTCCGAGCTGTGGGTGAGGTGCTGTCTTCGCGCGACGCTTCCCTTGTGCTGCTGCGAGGGGTGTTCGGAGCGGGATCATCGTGGCTCCTTCCCATGCCAAAGGCCGCATACGAGTCTCCCCTAGCACCTTCCTTTGCTCCAGTCGATGACTCCTCCAATCCACCGTCGTCTGCTTGGCTCCGTTCCTGACGACAGCTGCTTCCTTCCGGTGACTACTACTTTGCCTTAGTCCATGTCTAATTCGTTTGTATCTCTAATGACGTTTCTGATCACAGGATTGAGTTACGCGTCGTCTAGTAAATTGTATGTTCAGAATAATTATTTAGATCTTGAATTTTGCAATTCATAGATGCATATAAAGTTGTGAAGGAAGGAGGGTGATTTCTCTCACAGAAATAGTTGCCAGTTATTAGTTTATTACTTGCGTAAAATAGATCCTTGAGTGCATATTCAAGAATTTACAGCTATTATAGTCCTGCACTGTATATTGATTGATTGAGCAACGTATATATATACTCGTATAGTCCTGCTATTTTAGCCAAACTTCCCCTAGCAATTTGTCCTCGTTCACATAAAAATTGAGACCTGACTGGCCGCTTTTATCGGTTTATCTATCTGCTGGCTGACTGCTTGATGAGAACATCATCCGTTAGTTGATTCATTCCAACTTCCAAGCAACCAAATTCAAGCATCCATACATCTTCCATCCTGGGCTGAGTTTGATTGTATTGTTCAGCTACTAGTACTAGCTGCTGTTGATTTCAGTCATCTTATGTAGCTCAGATCATATAGCTGTCTTTTGTTTAGGGATATACTTTCTTGTGGGGTCCCCTTGTTTTCTACAATTGTGGATGTATGATGTCCTGCTAGCTTGTGGGCCATGAAATTGAAGCACCATGGTGCTTGTTAATTATGTTGATGGTTAGCTTTGCATACATAGTCCATAATGGTTTGTTCTCTCTCTCCCCTCTCTGTGTGTGTGTGTGTGTGTGTGTTTATCTGTATGTTGTTTGTGTGTTTCTTGTTTGTGTATCTCTCTCTCTGTCTGTGATGGAGCAATAGAAGTTGTTGTTGAGCTGTGTCTCTCTCTCTCTCTCTGACTTTGTGTGTGTGCGCGTGTGTTTTCTAGCGTTTAAACTGTTATTGCTATTTTTGCAGTTGCATCTTTTTTGTGTGTTTGTGTATGCGAGTGTTGGACTGTGGGTGTTTATATGTGTGTATGTCTTTCTCTCTATATACCTCGGTGTCTTTTTCTCTCACTCCTCTATGTTTGTTTTTACTGGGAGCTGCTTGTGTGTGTTTCTGTGTGAGTAATTGTTGGTATTTTTGTGTATGTTTGTCCTTTTTTAGCGCTGATATCTCTTTGTGTGTGTATGTGTGAGAGTGTGTGCGTGTGTTTGTTTTTTACTGGGTGTTGCTTGGTGTGTTTTTGTGGGAGTGTGATTGTTGGTATTTTTTTGTGTGTGTGTCTTTTTTAGCGCTGATGTCTCTTTGAGTGTGTTTTTTTGTGTATCTGTCTTTGTATTTGAGCTGTTTTTGTTGTTTTTGCATTTGCATCTTTGTGTGTGTTTGTGTGTGATTGTAAGTGGTTGTTTATGTTTTTGTATATTGTTTGTACATTTGTATGCTAGCTTTGGGGTCTTTATGTCAGTGTGACTGTGTCTGTTTGTGTGGTTTTTTTGTGGGTGCTAGCTTTCTTTTGTGTGTGGGTGTCTTAGCACTTTTCCATAGGGTCTTTAACTGAATTTTTTTCTTGATGTGTGTCTCTGTGTTTCTAGGGGATGTGGCTCCTGCTTTTGGAGCTGCTGCAGTAGCATCTTTGAATATTGCTTTCTTTTTTGTTGAATGTAGTTCAATTGTTACTTTTTTTTTCCATTTTTGTGTTTTTGTGGGGTGTATGTTTGTTGTCCTTTAAGGCTCTTTAATTTATTTTGGCTTATTTTGAAGCGGAAGTCTGTTGTTCAGATTACAACTTGGAGCCAGACACTTGACGAGCTGCTTAGTAAATTCTTAATTCTATTTGTCTTATACGTCTGACAAATCATACTTGCAATGTTTTGCTTGATATCAGGTTATTTAACATTAGCCTAGGGGAAATAGTTGTGTATTCGTGGTTTTTTAATCATTTAGAATTATGTATGTGCTTTGTCTAGGGGAAAATAAAGGAGGATTTTTAGCTGCTATCGGTGAATTTGCTTTGATATTTGATTCATGGCCTTCAATCTCTGAACTGTGCTATTGAGAATTTATTTTGAGTAGGTTACCTTTCTCCCTATTGTTCAGAGGCTTTTCTTTTGTGTTAGTCATATGGTGAATCTGAATCTTGTTACACTGATATGTTGATGAGTTTATTCTTATAGACACAGAGGTTATTCTTTTATCCCATAAAAGGACTCACTAGATGATAGTCTTATTGTACTTGTTGTACCAATACTGAAGCAATGATAGGCTTATAACCATGGAAAGTTGTTCATAAAATTCAGCACATTGAAGGAGTACGATATTTTTTAGGAGCGATCTAAGGATCTCTATTAATGCCATGTGCCAGCACCACCATTGACTAAATTCGAGAGCTATGGTGCTAATGATCTGTTTGTCACGCACCAGCAACAACATTGATTAGATTTGAGGAACAACATAATTCTAAACTAGTAAGTATCTAGATTTCTATGTTAAAAACTCTGAAATTACATTTGTTTCCTGGTCTAAAATAGGTGTATACAATTTATTTTTATTAGCTCTGCTTGCAAATGCCTTTTTATTGCATTCAGGGACATCCATATATGCTTATTATATGAAGACTAATAGTAGAAAACCTAGCTGTTTTTCTAAATCTCTACATTTGCAGGTTTGCTCTCATGGTTGTAGACAGTGCGACAGCTCTGTACAGAACTGAATTCTCAGGATGAGGGAGCTATCAGGGAAGCAAATGCACATGACCAAGTTCATGAGGAGTCTTCAGAAGTTAGCTGATGAGGTCAGTTGTAATTTAGCATTCTTTTTTATCAGCAAGCTAGTGTTTCTAGTAGTTAAGCCTATGTTCTTTTTCAGACATACTAATTAGTTCAGTGGTTGTTTTATTCTATCCTTCATGTTTTCTCACTAGTCTGTCTAGTTTTATTTAAAGTGCTTGATCTGTTTGGTTTAGTAGACTAATGTAGTATCTATTTTAGCAACTTCCCATCCTGCAGCCAGTCAGCAAATACTTTTTTTACCTTGTCCAGTCTACATTTCACAATGGTGAATGGTGTTTCTCACGTTGCTTTGTTCTCAGACTGGATAGGCTCTTCGGCTTCAAGGATAGCAGCACGAGTAAATACTGATGCACAGTGTGCTGTTTCAGGTGGCAACCGGTTCATTGGGGTGCCCAGCCAGAGGCCATAGATTGGGTTGGCAGCAGCAATACACAGATAATTTTGGATGTCATGCTAACGGGTTTTGGATCTTTATAGATTTTTGTACCTGGGTTGTGAAAATCTGATAGATTTTTATATTGCAAATCTGTCAGTTTTCTTTGCTGATGTGTCAGCTGTTCTTTTGTCAAAAATTTGACAGATTTGAGGATCATAAATCTGTCAACAGTTATATAGACAGACCCAAAATTAAAACAGAAGAAGTACATCATATAGAGCGTATCAAAATGATAAATTTGACAAATTTAGATTCTAACCATTCATCAATCTAATTATAATTTACGAAAACCTTTATAGTTATTTATAACATTCGAATATGGCTGGTACTCAAAGGAGGGTGCGGCAAAAGCCGCGCCTGGTTTTCTAGTTCTTGCAGATTTTCTTCTTCTAGTATCTCTATACCATTGGCGTGTCTTGGGCGTTTTGTTCTCCTTGTATCTAAGGTCGCCTGGATGCCTGATCACCAGCGCTCCAAACCCCAGCCGCTCAATTTAATTCAGAATTGAAGCTCGCACAGATTTGCTCCAAAACAATAACAAACAAAAAAAAAAAAATAAAAATACTGCATATACCCATAGAAAAAAATTGAAAAAACAATAAGGGCCCCCTTCATGAATCATCATCATGAACGATGATGTATTCGTATCATCAATCATATGGAGATGCTGTTAGGCACGCCGCGGCACGTGACCCCCGGCGGCGAGCTGGGCGCCAGCAGCTCGTACGGCAGCACCCCGGCGCCGCACCGGTTCTTCCTGCGCTGGTCCGCGTTTCGCCTCTCGATGGCCTCCTCGGCGCGTCGCACGTCGGCCTCGAACATGGCGTGCGCCGCCACGGCGGCCGCGTCCCCGGTCCAGGGCTCGTCCCGCCCTTCGCCGAGGTACTCCTCGTCGGGGGAGTGCGTCGACAGCGTGTCCACCACCGCCATGAACTTGGTGGCCTCCAGCACCCCAGGCATCGCGTTCAGGAAGAACCGGTGCGGGTCCGCCAGGAACGCCGCGTACTCGCCCGCGTCGCGCTCCGGGTCCGGCAGCAGCCGCCGCATCAGCGGCGGGCGGTTCGGCACGTACCCGCCCAGCGGGTACTGCCCGAAGTTGAGCGCCGCGTGCTGCGCCGACGCGAGCCAGATGAGCGTGGTCAGGATGGACGCCAGGTCCGCTGGCGTGGAGAGCGAGGGCCACCACGGCGCGTGCCGGATGTCGGCGTGCCCGACGTGGACCGTCTCGTGGTACCACCCTTGGAGCTCCTCGTCGGACTGAACGGTGCCGGCGTCCGGGTAGTAGAGCTGCACGTACGACTCCACCCAGTTGCGAATGGCCGACCACAGTAGGAGCCCGTCGTTTGCGTAAGGGTAGTCGTCGATGAGGAGCCTGATGCCGTGAGGCTGCGATGCATCCTCCACTGCCACTCCCCTGACCAAGAGATGACGGAGCACAGGCAGATAAATGTCAGTGGCCATACCAGCGAAGTGCTTTCTGATTTGCAAAATGAAGCAACTATAGATAGGAGGAGAGGGCAACGGCATGCATGCCTGCGGACGAGGTCAGAAGGGAGGCCCTCCAGGTCGAACCGCCAGTGGTTGCGGTAGTATGCAGCGCTGATCTCGAAGGAAACAGGACCAGGGGTGAAGCAGGACTCGATGACACCATCCGCGCTGATCAGGCTCTGCCGTGCAAGCGCATTGATCTCCAGCGTGTACCGCATGTGGGGGTGCAGGAGCTTGAAGACTGGGTGCACCGCACTCATTCGCCGATGTGCTGCCAATATGAACGGCTCCATTATAGCATGCGTCCTCAGCCTGGAAGAGTTTGTCAGAGAGTACCAATAAGTTTTTCAGGATTGATATTGTTCAGAAATCAGAAATAGACTAAACTGACAGCACTAAAGCACTAAGATGCATGTTCACCATATAACAGTTCATTCTGGATTCCATACCAGTGATTAACGAGCTGATGAACACCGGCGTCATTGGAGCTGACATGGGCTTTGGCAAGCATCCACAGCCAGTTGGAGGTAGCATCACTGGGAGGAGTGAGGACCTTGCTTGGTCGTGGCTCGCCTGCCTTGCTTGGAGGAAGGCTAAGTTCAATAGCAATTGGTTTCAATGTGCCGGCTTTGGTAAGAAACAAGATTGTCCGGGTTGCATATGCCTTCCGTCCCTCTATTGCATTAATCCGGTCCAAGAATGGTAGATAGACATCATGGTAGTCCAATATGAATAGCTTTGCCTTGTCCACTGCCTGCACTCATGATGCATGATCAGAATCAGAAGAAACTTCATTCGTACATAATGACATAAACTTTCAACTTCATCATACCTGTTGTACTGTGAGTCCATTGAGCTGTCCAGCGATATGCGCTTCTGTGATTGATGATTCTGGTGAGCCATAGGTTGCAGGATCTAACTTGCTCACTGGTGGGAAAACCTATTTTCAAATAACCACTCAGTAAAGTATACTGTATAAGAAGGGGGTTACCGGCATTGACCGATATTAGCAATATATTTACTTATGTACACAATAATCATGCTTAAATTCATTACCGTGAGCCTGGTGATGCTAACTGGGTTTATTCCTGCCACAGTCTGCCGAGCAAACTCATCATCACGGAGCCATGCAAACTTGTCCTCTGCATAATCAAAATATGAGCATTAAAGCAGCAGTTCTCTAGGAACGGGGGCATTTGAACTGAAGAACATCTGGCATTGGCACACCAGTTAAAGCCAAAAAGGTTATGATTTTTTACTTACTGGAAAGAATCCTAGGTGTATCATACCGAAGCATCCCCTCACTTGATTCCTGAATCTTCTGAACAAGGGGTATCTTCTGGAACAGGTGCTCCTGCAGACCCAACTTCAGCCTGAGCCCCTCCTTGTAGAGATTATCAACATGGTGGAAGCCTTGGAAGCTGTGGGTCTCAGCTGAGATGGTTGCAATCATCGATGGGATAAGGGTATGAAGTACTGCCCGCAGCCTCCCTGATGAGAAGGCACCTTGCTTCAGCTCCTCAAACGCCTCATCCCGAGGTACATATATCCGGTGTGGTTTCTCTACTCTGCTCTCAGCCAGCATGCCTACACCACAGGTAATGCAAAAATTAGATAAACTGTTTCTACGAGGTGAAAAACAGGGATGCTTAATCTTCCAATTTAAGGCAACCATTTTGTAGTAAACAGGCTTGACTTATTACAATCTTAAATGCCATTTTACCATAAGAGTTTGTTGATAAAATTTAGTAAAACCCCCAGTGGTAAATCATTACAGGCTGGAAACTCATCGTTAAAAGGATAGAAGAAAATTAATGGAGAGAAACGATGACAAATACTTTTTTTTCTTACATTATTCTAGACTTTGTAGTGAATATCATGGAGAGCGTCCAAGAGACAATATGCCTAAAAATGGAAAAGGGAAAATGAAGGGAATAAAACTCGGTGTGGATACAGCCTGTTGGTGTTCCTGGTTGCTAGCTGCTACTACCTTTTGGTCATGTCCATCCAACCTAACTAACCAAAATGTTGAGCACTTATTGATACCCTTGACCCAGGACATTTCTGTGATCCTGATCTGAATCTGTTGAATTGTTCTGCTGAAACGTGATAACTCATATTTTATTTTGTCCAAGAAGCATGTGGAATAGATTCTGCAATCATATGGTCCAATCTAATTTCTGTCTTCCTCAAGTTAGGTGTAAAGCAAAATTCAAAAGTCATATGTTATCTTGTTCAAAATTTGGAAATCATGAACCCACATGGTGAAGGTGGCTGATGGGTGAAGCTGTCAAGTTTGAAAGTGACAAGGCATTTGATCAAAGTAGAACTGGACATGACATATATCATTGTGGCTATAGTTGGAAAGTAACAAGCATCATTTTGCCTTTGGCCAATTCTAATTGCCATTATATGCAACATTTTTTCCTAAAGGTAACAGAACTTACTGAATTTTTGAAAAAAAAAAAAAACATCAGAACTTACTGGTATCTGTTGGTGGACGACCAGTTCGGCATCGCCGTGGGTAAGGGATCTTGTCACCTCCAAGGATTGGCCTGATGAACTCTTTTCCCCGATCTGGATTCCCCAAATCATTGTATGTTGCATAATCATATATTCTGTCAGATAACTTCCGTACTCCTGTGCCATCTCCTCTAAGGTCCTTCAGCTCCTTATCCCTTAGTTCTCTAAGCCCGGGTGGTGTTTCAGATGGTAAATACGGCTGCATGAGATTATCTAGATCTTATCAGAAATATGATGCCCCAAATTCCTATTGGGTAAATTCTTAATATTAGTTACGTTCTCATAAAGAGGAAAGGTAATCCATTTTATGCTTAGGAAACATATGAGGGTTACACCCTAAATAAGTCCAATGCTGCAACTAGACATAATTATGGATTTTCAATGGTTCTTGTCCTATTATCTACTATAAACTGTATGAGATCAACAGAATATCAAATTTGACAGGGCTCATAAAATTTAGAAAATTCACTAAAATACTCATGAACATACAGTGCAAGGTATTGATGTCCCACTAAGCTCAGCTACTACAGATATGTTCTACTGAGGCCTACTCAAAAGCTGGTCATTTGAACAGCGGATTGACAACAACGTGTCAATCAATCATGCCTTTAGACTGGGCTCCACGTTTTTAGTGAATGGCCTCCTTTCGCTATCAACCTCGAAGAAAAGGATGCATGACCAGCTTGCCAACAGAAACGGCGATCATTTGGCACAGGATTGATGTCGCAGGCACATACTAATGACGATTGATGATAATCTAGTACCAGAAAGTTCAGGTCCAGGCATAGGTCCACCGCACGTTTTTCTTGAACTAGCAAGGAAATAAAATGCTTAATAGTACTACCTTTTACTTTAGCAGAAAATTCTTATTACCTTGTTACTGAAGAACACTCTCTTTCCTGTCAGTTCCCTGGTGGACTGCACCCAAGAGTTGCAGGCAAAGTGCACTGGACCACACGGCAGGCCACCCTTCGACGATGATGCTCTCCAGAAAGAACTCCCGGTGGTGCCGGTTTGCCACGGTGATGGCGCCAGGCTCACCGAAGTCTGAATCCACCATGAACTCAGCCGTGTACACGACATGCTCTCCCTTGACACCCCTCTTCTGGCACCAGTCTTTGATCGATGCCTGACCGCTCTGCAACGGTTTCTTGGTCCCTGCCAATGATTCACGTGGCACGACCCGGGAACGGGAAGGTTAGGACGACCTTGAGAAGAGAAGTCAAATATGTGGACATGGAAAGCGACTATATCAGCTTTGGGTGCCGATCACATGGTGATAATGGAGAGACGGGAAAACATGTGTCGTTCAGTATTGAATAGTGACTAATTTAAATCTTGAATTATTCACAGCAGTGATCAGGACGGGGGGGACTACTACTGCTAAAGGGGAGGCTATAATGTTTTGCAGTGCTCTGAAGACTTTGGAAGTCCTGTAAAAAAATCTGCTCCAATTGTTGTCTTCTTGCAGTTAAAAAGTTGAAAGGCTCCAGTTATTTAGTTCAACCCTTGTTTGTTGTGATTAAACAATTAGTTGGAAAATGCAGAGCGAATATACTAATGCGGAGGATCGCCACACGGACGCGCCTTGGTTATCATGTCTCAATTATTCAAGATCCGCAGAAAGATCTGTTGATCATGTGCATCTAGTTAGCATCTTCCAGATTGCCGGTGCCACCTACCGATCAGGGCGGCCAGTCAAGAACAGACGGAGATGCCCAAAAAGGCAAAGGCAAAGCTTTTGCACGTCGGGCTCCCGATAGAGCTCTAACGACTACCGAAAGGAAGCAAAAATTCAGAGGCAGCTCGAAAGTTTGTCGAGACTTAGCAAGAGCAGGCAAGCAGGTCAACTCGGAGTAAGTCAAGCAGCGAGAAAACTAAAAGGGGAGGACGGCCGGCGCGCGGTGGTGGATTGGAGGAGGAGGAGGACGAGGACGAGGAGGGAGCGAGGGGGCGGCGGTGTGAGTGCTTACTGGGGTGGATCTTGGTGCTGATGAGCTCGAGCGCGACGCTCCGGCCGACCATGTCCCAGAGCGCGTCGAGGTGGCCGACCAGCGCCTCCTTGAGGTCCTCCTTGTGCTTGCGGCGCACCGTGAGCGCGGCCCGCACCAGCACCTTCTCCGGCCGCCTGCCCTCCGGCGCGCCCTTCCCGGCCCCGGTCCCGGGCGCCGCGAGCCTCGGCAGGTCCTCGCTGATGGCCGCCACCACCTTGAGCCCCCGCCGCCGCCGCCGCTGGTGGAACGGTGCGAGGCAGAGCTCGTTCGCCCCCGGCGCCCCGGAACCGCTGCGGCTGGCCCGCGGCGGATGCCCGTGAGCTCCCTGCATGGCGTGGCGGCCATGCTGGCTAGCTGCTGCGCGCCTGCGCCTGGGATCTTCGGTTTTGGTTGCGGTCCCTCAGGCGGGGGCGGGAGAGGGAGCTAGTGAGGTGAGGTGGTTGGCGTCGTCGTAATGGAGCAGCAGCAGTGACTAGTACTAGGATTTTAGCAGAGGAGAGGAGGCGTGTCGACTGCCTCGGCCTCGTGCGCCTGCGCTTTTTTATATTTGCGAGAGAGAAAAAAGTCTGGCACTGGGCAGGACCGCAGGACGGAACGGAACGGAGTCTTGGTGGCATTGCACGGAATTCGCAGCTGTCTTGGCTTGCTCTTGCTCCCTGTTTGTGTTTGACCTTGTACTGTTGAACGGCTTGTTCTACACTTCTACTGTGCATGAAAACCGTCGAATTATCAGAGCTGCAGCAGCTGCTGACATTCATCTGAAACCGCGTTTGTTCTGCTGGCCATGGCAGACACATTCAGATGATGGTCATCAGCAGCCGTTTGAATTCAAAATTGAACAGCTTTGGAGTCATATGAAAAGCATATTTTTGCTTCCTTTCGCGAACCGCAGTGGTGGTCGGTCGTCCGTCCCAAAGTCGATAACCACCATTTGGTATAATATTTATATCTCCAAATAAATTTATTAAAAAACTAGATCTTCGATAATACTAATTATGATACTAATTGATGACTATTTATAGCCGCTGGTAGTACTAGTGAGTCGTAACCACCATTTGGGAAAGCCGAAGCTTCCTCGCTACACGTAGCCGCTGGTAGCAGTATGTATGCAAACCTATTTGACAGTGGAATTTATGGTGGTGTGGTGTAGCTCCGGCAGCGGCAAGAGCATATGCCATGTGATCCTGAGTCCTCAACTTCACCGAGGCGCCGCCCACGGTTTCCTTTCGGATCCATTCGGCCGAAATTTCACGATGTGTGTTCCACAAACAAAAACCGGAATCTGGGTCTCAGATTCCTCAGTAGGCGGCAGTAGAGCAAAAATCGTGTAAAAAGCTTTGGCTCGTTTCGGCACGTTCCTTTTTCCTTTTCTGTGCTTTCACTAATCACTACCTTATTTAAATTTAAAAATATAAGTTATTTGGCGCATGGAGTGTGCTTAGTTTGCTAGCCATCGTGCGGTGTACTATAATGCAGGAGAATAAGACGATGGCTTTTTGCGGTGTTTGCAGTAGAGTGACGTAACTGGAACCAGTGTCTCGGACTACTGCAGCCACGTGCACTTGCGGATAAATAAAAGGCACGTGTAGTCTTTTCAGGAATGAACCGTTTAGGGAATTTTAAGTATGGTCTTTGCTCGACCCATCATCCTACTTTTAAGAGTTCAGGAACAAAAATTGTACTCCGTCAGCATTCTTACTAGTGTCGTCAAATTTGAGAGCATCCTCAAATTCCCTTTCCACCCCCTATTTATAGGGTTTTTGGATCGTGTGCCCTTAAATCATTGTTGCTACCATTTTTTGTGCTCACGCTTAAAATGAGTCTGTGCTCACTTCCCCATTAGTGTTGCATGCTTACTTGGCCTGCTAGAGCACCTTTCCACGGTGCAACGACCTGCGGAACCTCTAGGGGGCAGTGCTCCTTCTGGCTACGCCCCCTCCTGTCTAGGTCCCTTCAAAGCCCTTCCCGACCAAATCCTTTCTATTGTGGTGGCCTAATGGAGCGGAGTCCTCCTCCCTATCATGTCCCTCCCTATCGGAGGGGTTCCTAGTTGTGCCCCTCCTAGTGCTGCGGGCTCTCGGAATAGAACCTTTCTTAATCATGCCCTTCCCGATGATACAGCCTGCCGGAGCTAAGGCCCTCCTGGCGGCACCCCTCTCCAGCGACTCCCTAGACTCCTTCCCA
Source organism: Chrysopogon serrulatus (assembly GCA_015844335.1). Classification (NCBI taxonomy): domain Eukaryota; kingdom Viridiplantae; phylum Streptophyta; class Magnoliopsida; order Poales; family Poaceae; genus Chrysopogon; species Chrysopogon serrulatus. The sequence goes on from JADLZL010004713.1 coordinate 149,611, forward strand.
ACAAGGTCACTTCTCCCTATGTGCCCGGCAGCGAACCCATAGGGGAGCAGACCCAAGATCTCGATGAGATTGAAGATCGGAAACAAAGAATGATGAACAGATCCTTTGTGTTAGTCTCCAACAAAAAGAATTTGAGAGCTCTAATTCCAAGGCTCCTTCTAGAGTAGATTAAAAAAATTAGGCCCTAAAAAATAAAAATAAGTCATCAAAACAAATTAGTGATCTATCTCAGAATAAAAATAAAAACCTTGATTTGAAGGTTGATGCTCTGCGAATTACACGGCATCCTTAAGAAATATGCAAATATCCGTGTTAAGTTAAAAAATGTAAAGTCAAATAAACATGTTTCCTCACGAAGAATCTAACCGTATCTAACATGCGCTAAATTAAAGTTACATATAGTGGAATGCTTCAATGGTCCAATCCAGCTCGCAAAGCAGGCCTCCAGCACCAGCGCTCCGTGGCCGTCTGCCCTCGTCGGATGGTCATGCACGCGCGACGTGGACAGTCCTGTGAGCATATTTGTGGCTAATGGCGCAGGTGAAAGAAAAAGGAGGCGCTGGGCTAATGCCCTTCTCGTCTTTAGGCCGGTGGACGGTGCCATCGTCGCAAATCCACAAATCCAACCGACCTCCTTTTGCCTTGTGCTGGATCATGAGTTCATGACCACCACGACGCTATTGCTTCAGTGCGTTGACTGCGTTTGGAGGTACGAATAGTACTACTAGTAATGATGTTCTTCTGTTTTTTTTCCCCCCACGGAGGATGGTATTGGTAGCTCTAGCTCCCAAACAAGAACGCACTAGCCCTTTTTGACGTTCCTGCCGGGCATGTCTCCCACTGGGGACTTGGGTGGGGGATGTTTTGAAGTGCCGACACCGTGCGTGCGTGTTCCACGCTTGCATTGCAGGCGGGGCAGTCTTGTTCTGATATTGCTGCGACCGCCGACCAGAACCAGAGTTGGCATGCCTGCCTCGGCACTCGGCAGTCGGCACTGAAGAAAGAAAATCACTACTACTAGCTTTTTTTTTTTTTTTTTTTTTTGAGAGAGAGAAACACTACTAGCTCAGATACCAGGCCAAGAGCCGGAGTCACGCATACCACGGGGTGGGCTTCGCTTCGCCCCTCGAGCAGGGCCCAGCGAAGGTTTTCTATCGTCCACCTAACCTTGCGCGCCACCCAAGCCCACACGAATTCCGTTCCTGCCGCGGCCCGCGGGTGATCCTTCCGTATGCCCTCGACACGCGGCCCACCAAGATGCACCACATGGTGCGCGTGGGATCTGGCTCGCCCCACTTGGGCTTGCCACATAGCCACGTCGGGCTGCTCAGCGACCCTGTAAAAATGTTATCAAAAATTATTAGATTTATATTTAGAAATACCGTTCATAATATGCTAAAGTTATATTATAAATATTGTTAATCTTTTCTATAAAGTTGGTTAAAATTAAAAAGATTTAACTGACATAGTTTCTAGAAATCATTTTCTTTTAGTATCATATGTATCATTAATTTCAATACAAAGGCATGTTTGTTGGTTAGTACAAACAAGCCAAGCCCAAAGTTTGAGCCAAAAGTCGCGAGCCTTGCAAACATTGCAGATGCATAGGAACATTCAAAGTAAGATATGAAAGTGAATTGAACTGGAGCGGATAATACCCTTTTTCTGTCCTAATCCATTTTAATATTCAGAGTGGGATGGGTATTGTTTAGAATATGGATTTTTTTTAGAATATACCGAGTGCGACCAGTGTCGGAGTGGAAGCGAACTTGCTGATAATTCGTATCTGCTGGATTTTGCCAATTCCGTATTCTATCCCTGTCCGCACATAAGCAAATTTGGCTGGTCCATATCCGCATGGATATAAAATATTCTTCTTAATGTCCCCAGAAATTTGATTCAGAACGGATCGAATCAGAGAATTATCTGCGCCACTGTCACCCCAAGTCCAAAGCCATCCAAACTTCTTTTCCCAACGAGCTGCATCTCTGGGCTTGCAGGTCTGATTCTCTATACTTTGTCCTGACCAAAAGTCAAATAAAAAAGGAGAAGGAAAAAAAGGTTTGCTTAGGGAAGAAGAGATCAATGTCCTACTTTAGGAAACAAAATAATTAGAGAACTGCTACATATTCCGTAGCATGATTAGATACCAATTATATAAGGGGCAGGCTGGGTTTAATCTCTTCAACCTTGTGTGTCCATCACAAGGCGGCACGCATAGCACTGACGTAAAGCATTAAGCTAACCAACCGCAATCTGTTTGTTTAGGCTCGCGTAATTAGGCAATCATCCTTCTTCAGCCAAGCGTAGACAGTTCAAATTTCAAAAAGGCAAAGATAAAGTAGTTTGGTAGCCTAAAGCAAACTTGTTCAAAGATTCTTCGTGTTGGATTCAGCAGCCCTGCATACTCGCCAAAGCATTATCGCCGGCCATGTCTCATTGGCTTGCTTCAGATGTCGTACTTCTTCCACATTGCTTGGCTCACAATGATCAACGAGTTCACGGCCTCTACGGGCAATCTCTCCCTGTTAGGCAGGTACACAGACGAGTCATTGAGAATTGAGACACACCCGCACTCCAATGACTCTATTTATTCCTTGCTTTCATTGCCAAGCTAAGGACTGTGTGCATTCAGAAAGACTATATATCTATCTTCTACCTCAGCTGTAAGAAAGATCGAGCTACATACATACTTGCGTATACCATGGCTGCATACATAACCATAGCTCCAGTTGTGAGCAAGATCTTCTGCAGCTCGTCGCACGCCGTGCTGATGGTGCGCAGGCGTCCTCCTACCGTGAACGGTGGCGGCCTTGTTGTGACAAACCAGCAGGATCAGAGGGCCGCTTTCAGCGTCGATGGCTGTGGAATCATCGGTGCTAGTGGGCAGTTGATCGTCAGGAATGATGATGGCAGTGCAATCCTCTTCATCCACAAGAAGGTAAAGATTCAGGAGCTAAGCTGAAAGCCTCTGATTTCTTTTCTGAATGTTGTCCATCAAATATTCTGATGTTTCATTTCTCAGTGCAACAAAATCTCCAGGCCAGCTACTTCAAATAAGTTGAAAAACTAACGAACGAAGCTCGATCTCGCAGGAAGGTGTGGTTCAAGCGTTGAGCGTTAACAACTGGTGGAGAGGATATCTGTCCGACTATGGTGAGCCAAGCAAGCTGGTCTTCAGCTTGCAGGACCCTAAGCCTGTCCTCTGCATGAAGGGTGATGTCCGGGTCACCGTGGAACCCAACGGGAGAAAGAGGCACTGGGACTACGAGGTGACTGGATCCTTTGCTCAGAGGTCTTGTGCCATCAAGAACCGAGCAGGCCAGGTTGTAGCGCAGGTATTAAAAAAAAGACTCCACGGATAGGACAAGGACTATGAAGTTTGGAGGAATTTCAGTAGATGTAGATCAAATTACCTATGATACAACGGGTGATGATATTTTTTGCTCCACAGATTGGTGCTAAGGGGATGATGGCAGGCAGGGACTTCTACCAAGTGGTGGTGCAACCGGGCTATGACCAGGCCTTTGTGGTTGGCATTATTGCCATTCTTGACAACATTCATGGAGAGTCCACAAGTTGTTAGTGTTACAAGATATGAGACTGCTCATAGCGTCCCTCTGTCGATAAGATTCATTCCATTAGCAATTTGTTAGATTACAGTTGTGTAGCCTGATTATTTTATTGGACTGTACATTACTTACCCATATATCTTTTCGTTGATAGGTTACGATGTACATGATATATTGTGATATCGAAGTGTGTATTTCAAGTTAAGTTTACATTCAAAGGATTTAAGTTCTTGATACTAGCGTATTATTGTGAATACTTTTCTCCATGTTGCTTCTTCACTGTTGTTCCTTAATGCACCAACGTACGTATCCTCACAAGACACGCTAATAGGCATTCTCACAATAATCAAAAAGTGTTAGCATTAATTTAATAGACTCTAATAAGTATCACAAAAAATAGTCCTCGGATGACCATCATTCTATTTTGTAAAAAATTAACCTCTTTGTAATTCTAAAAAAATACATAAAGTGACTCCTAAATCAATCTATAAATAATGATTATCTAGCATTTAAAAGATAATTTAAAATAATACACGAAATCTGCATCGAATTTGCCCATGTCTACAACTGGACTATCAATAACAGACTTTTTCCATCTAGCTGGTTTGAAAGATGGTTTTATTTTGTAAAAAATAATTAAAAAATAGTTTTTTAAAAATCATAAACAATTTATTTATAAAATATACGAAACCCCTAAAATGTTATAAAAGTATAACGTGTCTGTTGGTGCCAGATTTGAATTTATTTGGACCTTATTTACTGTTATTCTTAGTATTTTTTTGCTCGCAACCGTGCTTGTCATTATATTATTATGATTTTTGTTCTATATTGAACTTAGTTATCGACCAAAATTTTTCCCATGAGTCAGGATCAAAAATAAAATAACCAGATATGATTGGAGTTAAAATAACCGGATCGTCTTTTTCCGCATGAGTCAGGATGGGCCTCAACTCTTAAAATAACCATCCTTTTTACGATTCGAAGGTAGGCCCATCCTGTTTTTTCTCACGATTCCGGTATTGAGATTGAAACATGACCTCCAAATTGTCATTTATACATTATTCATATCATATCATGATTCAGGATGGGCCTCAACTCTGCAACTACATCCTTCTTACGATTCGAGGCCCGCGTGAGAGCCATGGCACTCCTGTTTTTTCTCACGATTCCGGTAGAGAGATGTGGAAACATGGCTTGCAAACTTGCAATGCATTTATACATTTTTCATATCATATCTATTGAGTATTTATTTCGCTATTTTCAGACTCCATTATCCTTTGCCATAACCATGAAGAAAAGTAACTGGAAATGTCCATGCTCATCTAAGTGTGACGAGATGATGCCTAGATCCTACATATATATGTACACTACACACGCTTCAAAACCTCTTTGTATAATACTTGTACAGTGCTCGATCGTGAAGCCAAACGCAGCCAGCTGCTTTCAATCGCAAAACCACGACGTTAACTTCCACTGATCGACTAGCTGCTCGATCGATCGATGGATAGCTCAACCAGCAAGCTGCATCTGCATGCGACAGGCAACAACAATCCAATCACGTACAGCACGTACTGCAAGCTAGCAATGCAAATCCACCCATATTATCATCATCTATCATCATAGCAGATAGCACGGACGACGGAAGACGTACGGATCACTACTCCTCCGGCCGCACGACGGCCGCCGCGCCACCTTCGCCTGACGACCTCCTCCTCCGACCTGCTGCTCGTCTGCCGGACGATCCTCCCTTACCACCCGCCGCCGCCGCTTCGTCCCCGTTGGTATTGGCACTGGCCGTCGTCGTCCTCCGGCGGCGCGACGTAGACGAACGGGCCGACGAGGCAGTCGTCGAGCGCGAGGAGCGGCTCGAGCGCGTCGACGACGGCGGACATGTGTGGGCGGGACTTGGGGTTGAGCGCGACGCACTGGTGCGCCACGGCGGCGGCCCTCTGCGCGGCGCGGGTGGAGTACTGGCCGGCCATGACCGGGTCCATGACGCGGTCCAGGCGGCGCGCGTCCGTCAGGTAGGGCCGCGCCCACTCCACGAGGCTCTGCTCCCGCGCGGGGCGGCTCTTGTCCACCGCCTTCCGCCCCGACAGGAGCTCCAGCAGCACCACGCCGAAGCCGTACACGTCGCTCTTGGCCGTCAGGTGGCCCGTCATGATGTACTCCGGCGCCGCGTAACCCTGCGTCCCCATGACGCGCGTCGACACGTGCGTCTCGTCGTCCTCGGGACCGTCCTTGGCCAGACCGAAATCCGACAGCTTCGCCTTGTAATCCTGCAACGCACACGGATTAATTATCAATTCCGATCCAAAAGTGAGTAATGTATATAATGGATGGTACTGTAGGGAGTGCACGCAGACGTCAGCTAGCATCCGAGCAGTTAACAACACCCAACAACTCCGTTGCAGAAACTTTAGGAGAATGATCATATTTTATCATTGCTATTAGTAGTGCTAGCTTTTGCTTAGAAATAATGAGAGAAAAAAAAAAGAAATCTTCTTTCTCGTAGCACGCATGGATGATCTGAGCATGACAGTTTCAATAAGGACGGGAGCTAGCGTTGCAATGGTTGACACTTGACCCGTTCCTAGAACTGGTTCACAGCCCTGACGACTGACCCTGATGGAGAACGAAGCTGACGACGGTAGTGGCCGGTGTGCGTGGTCTGGTGGAGGCCAGGTCAAGATTTTGTTGTTCAGCAGTTGGCATTGCGATCTGCTGATTTCAGTTCCATTTCAGCGATGGTTTACTTGCGAGGATGAATGGGCAACTAACCAAACCAACCAACCCTTTGGCTCGGATATTTCCAGTTTCTGGCGGATATTTCACTTGAAACCGAACTGAGCATGATCTTTTGAACCAGGGGTATCGACAGATATACAGTGACATCGAGAGGTAGTAGGTGGATGTGGATATGTGGATATGTGTGGTGTGGATGCCGTGTGCTGTTACGGATGCACTAGCTAGCTACCTAGGTATTATAGGCTATAATAGCTCACCGAGTCCAGCAGGATGTTGGAGGTCTTGAAGTCCCGGTAGATGACCGGCTTCTCGGCTTCATGGAGGAAGGCCAACCCTTTGGCAGCGCCAATGGCGATCTTCAGCCGTGTTGACCATGGCAACGACGCCGCGTATTCTGAAAACATGCATGTATACATTGGTGGTTCAGTACTACGGGTGATATGATCCATCAGCTGAGGTAATCAAATTAATTAGGCTCCAGCTGAATGAATGATGCATGCGCAAACACTTGAATTAAGAAACTGAAGCTGTCAAAATGCGCATTCAGATGCATGATGGGAGAGTAAAATGCAGACAGCTGGCTGTCAAATGTTCGGAATATGTCCATTTCCAATACCATCATCCTCTTATTTAGAATTAATTATCGAGGGAAATGAGCTACACCTAATTTCTGGTATAAGTATATGGTGCTACGAGCGAGTTTATTGTACTTCAGACCACGTGCAGTTATTCAGATCTACAAGATATTAAGATGTGACATACTACATATACTACACAAGAAGATTTGCATAGTAGTGACTAACTTCCACATCGGTGGCCCAACCGTTTACTGTGACTTATAGCTTTTAAAAAGAAACCCACAAGGCACTGTTTGGAAGGAAGCATAAATATCACCAGGAAAAGTCCAAGCAAACAGTAGAGTTCTTACATGAATCCTGTGAGATTTATGTGTTCCATCAACAGGCTCTTTGAGTCCATTTTGTCTTTTGTTTGAGTCCATTTTGTCTTTTGAAGGCACTCCAAATCCATGTTAACTTTACCCTACTAAATTACTAATGTAGAAGAACCTAGTGATAGACTGATAGTGACCATGCATATGGAGACTGAACTGGAAGTTCCATCCACCATGTTATGCTAAAGCAATAGCATGACGAGGCGATGAGCATCTTGCTAATTACTGGCCCTTTCAATCAGTGCTTACGACAATGATCGAGATGAATCGTGTATACTATGTGTAGTCGCACACTTAATTATCACATCCCCTTTTGACTTATAATCCAGAATGACAGCTGTATATGCTGCCGACTGATTCCAATCACGTACAGTAAAATAAGTTCTTTACTTTGCATGTAAATAAAGATTACTAAATCAGCGAAAGCAAATACTACTAGATACGCAACAGGTGATGCAGGTCTCCGTCCTACCCCTACGGCTGCAGTAGAATCAAGCATGAAATTTGAGAGCATAATCAAGGACAACGATGATGCTGGTGTGTGAATAATGGCGTGAATAATATCAAAGTGGTTAAGAGAAAATGACCCAGGGGATCAGAAAAATCGAGATGATGTAACAAGACGGCATCAATTGACGCCGCAAAGATACGCCCGAAAGGCAGTTGGAACCATCACTGAAGAAAACGGGCCGGCTGGGAGAAAATGGAAGAGAGAAAAAAAAAAAAACACAGGGGTGTAGTGTGTAGAGCACGGAAAGCAGCTAGCTGCTCTCGATCCGGCGGCCACAAAATTCACCGATAGAGCTTTTTACGCGAGAAATAAAAAACAGGGTTGGTGATCGAGATATCGATCAATCGATGGAGCCGTCCAGTTCGAGTGATGTGTGTCTGTAGATCCGAATCTTTTTCTAGCTTAGGGATGCAGCGAGAGGAAATTAAAAGGAGGCTGACAAGAACGTGCAAGGGATATCCCTTTCTTGTCGCCTCCAAAATCGATGCCTGCTGGCTGCTTGCCGCCGCAGTGTTTTCTAGACTCTATGCATGTTTTTGTTTCTTGCAGACATATAGATATAGAGGAAAACGACATGCTATGGAATGATGAAAAAATGAGGTGTTTTTTCTTCTGTAGGAAATGAAATAAAAAAAGGGAAATGGGAATAGGCTAGGCTAGGTGTGCTTACTTTTGAAGAGATGCTTCTCCAGGCTGCCCCTTGTCATGAACTCATAGACAAGCAGCCTGTGCTCGTCCTCGTAGCAGTAGCCGATCAGCTTCACCAGGTGAGGGTGCCTCAGTTGCCCCAGGAAGAAGACTTCCGTCTGCACAAAGCATGGTTTTGACATACATAGATCATGGATCTGTCAGTTTAATTTTATTAACTACTGTAAATATCTCTCATTACATTACTCTGCTACTTTGTTTCATCACCTGAGGAACCGATAAGCCTTTAATTTAATTAAACTAAAGTAAACACTGTTCAATTGAATCCTTTCATGCCAGGTGGTGGCAAGCATATACTGAAGAAAGCTTTGGAAGACGAGTCCAGGTTCAGTACGTGGAATACTTCAGACCAGGGAACTTTTCTACTTGTAAGAAAAGACAAGTCTTGCTTGCTTATTTGAGTATTGACAAGTACACAAAAATAACTAAAAACTACTAGATGGAAGTACGCATGAAACCATAATTACTTGAAAATAACTAAAACAAATGTGCAGATCGAGATGATTCACTTCTATTTTGGGTCAAATTAAAGGGGCACACTTTTTTACTTGGACCTAGCTTTTAGTTTTTTTTTTTTTAATCTCTTAACAAGACGTGGAACTTTGTACTACTTATTACTCCTATTAGCTACAGTCAATTTCCAATAACACTATGTATCACTGCCAATCAACAAGAATGGAGAGAGTACTAGACCATGCCAGGAGGAACACACTGTGAAAATTCCGAGCTAACTGACTGACTCAACATGTGACCATCAGAGTTGAGACTTGAGAGCAGCTCAACTAACTTGGAACAAGCAAAGTCTATTGAGCTAATTAAAGCAGAGACGCTAATATAATAAACCCCATGCGTCCACAGCATCGCTGACACTGTTGCATATATATAGATCAGTAAGAATTCCTCCTCATCAGCCCTTGTTCAGTTCTTAAATAAATATGCGTTTGTATTTACGTATACTATATATTATTTTTTTACTAACTTATAGAAATTGATGTGATGGGGTTGCAGGAAAATAACTTTCATGTGAACTAAACATGGCCTTAAATAAATATGCCGCACAGGTCGATCCTATCCTATTCCCTATCTGCAGTGTACGTAATGAAATCGTTTATTCGTACTGCAAAAATCCGTTGCGTTGATCAATACACCATGCATTAACCAACCAGGTCGATCGATCGATCGTATAAGCAAGCAAAGCAAGTACTGTAATTAATAAGCTAACACTAACCAGCCATTCGGTGTGTCCTTGACCGCCCTCGAGGTCGAGCAGCTTGACGGCGACGGTCTGCGCGGCGAGCCCCGGCTTGGTCTTGTCGTCGACGTAGCCCTTGTAGACGGGGCCGAAGCCGCCCTCGCCGATGAAGTTTGTCATGGAGAAGTCCCGGGTGACGGCGCGCAGCTCGGCGATGGTGAAGACGTGGAGGTTGGAGCCGACGAGCGAGAGCGACAGGTCCTCGGGCGACACCATCCCGCTCAAGCTCAGCTCCGTGAACGACATCCGGCTCTGCAGCGACCGCGGCCGCCCGCTGCTGCCGCTGCCCGCGGCCACCTTCTGGCTGCTCTTCTTCTTCTTCTTCTTCCCGCCGCCGCCCTTTTTCTTCTTCGTCGTCGTCGTGCTGCTGCAGCTGCAGCTGAAGCAGCCGAACAGCGAGCCCCACCCCGACCTCGCCATGCCGGCCGGGTCGGTCGCGGCGGGCTCTGGATGGGATGGAGTCTGCTGCGCACCAGCGGCTTTGGCTGGACGCATCGGGGTATATATACTTACGGTGGCTGTGTGATGTTGCTTGTGGGGTGGGTTAATTATGCTAATCCTCCAGGGGGGAGAAGTGGTTGGCCGGCGTGCCTGACAGCCTGAGCCTGAGCCTGATCAGCGTGTGGTTTGGTAGGGAGACTATGCACTGGGCACGGAAGAAGGCCTCTGACTTGGTTGCCGGGTTGCTGCAGTGCACCTGACACGACACGGAATTAAAACCGCGCGGGGATAAGAGGATTTGGGTGTCCCCTCGGACCGGAGGCACGGGGGCCGCGCGCGCGTGCCGGCAGTTGGGCGCGACGACGGCCGACGGCGGACAGGACGAGAACGCCGCCGTTCTCACTTGTCACCAGGAGGAGGAGGACCGGGTCACGTTCCTGGCGCGTCGGTCGGATCGAGGAATATGCGTGCACGAGAGAGGCCCGTCGGATGGCTCAGATGCTGTGGAGGCGTATGTGGATGCAAACGGCCACTTTTTTGTGTACCTTTTGCCTTCATTTCAGACCTCAGACGGTACACAGGCACGTACGGTGAGATCAGAGCAAGCGCGGAACGTGTGCACCTTGCACCAAGTAGGCACGCACGACACGACATATCGTTTTCCTTTTTCTCTCTTTTCTTTTGTGCTTGGCGATAGTGTACTGTTTGTACAACCTGTACTGGTGATTACACAGCTTGTACTGCATCAAACTTGCTAGGGAAGCACTTCTAATTTCCCGATTTGGAGCAGATAGTAGCACGTGGAGGAGGAGGAGTGTTTCAGAATACTCTGCAACGCGAGCTGCCTACCCGTACGTACCAGGGACACGTACGAGTACGTGCAATGTTGCAAGGCGGTGACCTTCAACCTGCAAGGGGCCGGGATTAATTCAGCAAATTTGTTGTACAGTATACTATATTACTTGCACGGGCTAAGTGTTGTACCAGCTCGACCACGTGTCCAACTGTCCACGTATTTTTAACTATAATATCACAAGCCGGTTATATTAGGCTCCAATTTGGAGTTATATGTCTGTCTGGGATTAGTTTGCGGTGGATCCGATCGGTGAACCGCCGGTTCAAGTTGCTTCTTCATTCTGCTCATGCTTGGACTATTAGTTTGGTGGATCCCATCTTAAAACATTTTTTTTAACCGGGTGCACATCGGCGTGTAGTATACAGTATGTATTTAATTCAACAGCCATGTCTTCTTCCCTCAATAAGAAATAAAAACCCGGCCAGCAGGTCCGTCCAAAGATTGGACCAATGACAGGTGATGTTAGTAACAGTGCAAAGTCAAACAGTCTCATGTAAATCGCTGTAGCTGTGTAGCATATGTATCCTGAGAGGATCTCGAAACTAGACAATATATTACTATGCCATTTCTCCAATTATTAGGAACATCAAACAATATTGAAGACGAGACTACAGTTCAAACACACGTATATATATGCACTCAAGGCTTATTATGTACAGTAGTATATGCATGCATATGGATGCTTATTTAGTTATTTTGTCCTTTATGATATAAGATATACACACATGTATACGTGTTATGAACATTCCATCGCATCATGTTAATCTAGAAGAAAGATACCTCCTCCCTCCTCATCTCTATAAAAAAAAAAAAAAACAATTTGATGTTTCATGCTTTGTCCAACTCATCAAGAAGAGGACAGAGCGCCAAATTTCAGAAAGCTCCTCCAAGCCAGTCAGGAAGCGCATAGAGAGATCAGGCTGCAGCTATATATATATATAAAGTCAGATGGTTTCCAAAGGCCTGTGGTTAGGTAGGCCACTTACATAAAAACGCGCACCGAGGACATGATATACTACTCAATGATGCGGATTAAATAAAGAAGTAAAAAACTAGTATATCGGATTATCTTGTACGGTGTTAGTTGCAGTTGATATGGATGTGGGCTTCTAGAAACTCGATGACCTTATATATTATGCTTAATTGGTGTGTGCAGATGTAGCGAGCGAGCTGAAACTGTACTACGTAGTACGGTCAATGCGTTGCAGGTAGGGAGGATGGAGATCGGAGGAGTACGTACTATGCGTGTAATGGCACGCATGAATAAGCAGGTAGGTTCCTTTCCTTGTTGTTGTCCCTTTTTCTTATTGCATTGGTGTAGAGTGTAGACATACAGAGAGAGGTACAGAACGACGTGCATATATATTATTTCTGTTATTCTGTACGTCGAGTTTGTTTATTTATACAAGGTAAATTCAACTATATATATATTCAGGGAGCACGCAATGAGACAAGACAGGAGGCCATTATTTGGCCGTCCTGCTGCACCCCTGCTTATTTGTTTGTTTCCAGCAGACAACAGGCAACAGCTACAGTGCCTCTAGAATTCTTGGACGACGACATTCGTCATCATATTGGTTTTTGTTATTTGAAAACAAAGGTACTATTCAGACCGTTGCGTCGGCCGCCCTAGTGTCGCCGGCCAGCAAGTTGATTAACAACCTAACACAGACGTACGTGTCGCATGCATGCATATATGATGCATGTTGAAACTTGCCGATCGATGCATGGAGTTGCACCGTCGTCCCAGCCGGCAGCAGGCCAGCCTGTGACGGTGACGAGGTCAGGTCAGGTCGGGTCGATCGATGATCGGGGACCCTCATTATTACCGCTTACGTAACGTAGCGATGCCGGCCTCTGTGTATGCGCGGATCGGAGTCAGCTAGCGGTTTGCATGCAATTGCAGCATGGACGCGGACGTAGCCGTTGGGTTGGACGATCGCGTCGGGCCCCGGCGGCCGCATGCACCCCAAGCAGCAGGCTGCAGGCCAGGATGGGGCCGCGTGGTCCGCGGACCAGCGGACCGCCATGCTGTGCTGCCCATTTCACAGGTCGATCGTCCAGGACCATGCATCAGACCCGAGTAGCCAAGTCGTCAGTCAGGCGCGGCGACGCCGCCAGCTCACGAGTGGTACGTGACCTCCAAACAGCAGATGCATGTGCTACTTTATCTACTATATACTACTCCCTCCGTCCCATTTTATAGGTCGTTCCGACAGGTTTAGCATAGATTAAGGTAACGTAAGATGGACACTTCTACCCTTCCACCAAATAATTTATTGAGGTGCCACTTGCGGTCACGTGGGTGCCAGCAAAGCACACCACCGAATAATTTCAAATATACGGAGTACAATACCCAGTAGTTCTATCAGACACGGCAACAACATTTTTAAATTCTCTCTCTCTCTCTCCTGCGGACACCACTGAAAAATTTCGAAATTCTCCCTCCTGCGGGGCGTCCGCCCAGCTTCTCGCCGCCGGCGCCGGCGCCAGGAAGCCATCAGGGCGTCCGCCCAGCTACTCGCCTGTGATTGCTCCATGCGGACAGCTCCCTTGCGCTGGTCACCATCAGAGATTTGTGCCTGAACTAGAGCTCTCCAGTTGCGATCAACAGGAGCTCTCCAATCGTGATCAACAGGTGAGCTCTCCAATCGTGATCATCCCTGGCTAGTTCTCCCTCTAGCCCACTGCATCCAAAGCCAACTCATCAAATGTTGCAGGGTCTGCATCAACAGGTGTGAAATATGGGTGGTTGGATCTAGACCTGAATTGGCAGAATCATACCTCCAGTTCATCTTGCATGGCACCAACCATTCTCCTGGACCTCAATTGCACACCTCCAGAAGATTTTGATGGCAGAATCATACCTGCAGAAGACAATTCTGCAGCCTACGAGGGTGTCAATGCTGGCAATTCTGCATCCTTCAATGGTGGCGATGCTCCAGCACAAGACGGTGGTGCCAACTCTGTAGATGCAGGTAACTCTTTCTCATTCCTCTGTTGACAAACTTGATGGATTAAAAATATGCTGTAAGCTAAGGTAATTGATGAAATATACAAAATCCAGTATGCTCCTGGCTAAATAGCATCTCAATGCCAACCAATGTGATGTGGAACCATAATTTTCAATATAACTTGTCATCAATTGCACCTTGGCATGCTTAAATGCATTTAGTATACAAAGGCACTCATGCTTAAATGCATTTAGATGGCAGAATCATACCTGGAGAAGGCAACTCTGCAGTTTACGAGGGTGTCGACGCTGGCAATTCTGCATCCTTCAATGGTGGCAATGCTCCAGCACAAGATGGTGGTGCCAACTCTGTAGCTGCAGGTATAACTTCTGATTTACCTCTTTCTATTCCTCTGTTGACAAGCTTGATAGATTAGAAATATGCTGATGCTACGGTAATTGATGAAATATACAAAATCCAATATGCTCCTCGCTAATAGCATCTCAATTGCACCTTGGCATGCTTAAATGCATTTAGTATGCAAAGGTACTCATGGAGTAGCTAAGAATCTTATGAAGCCATTTCCCTGTGATTTTAAAGAATATCATGCTGTCCAATTTCTTGCGATTGTATAAAAATAGCTCCACCACCCTAAAATTTTGCACATGGAAATCACAGAAATTGGGTTTATATAAGTGACTTGTAAATAAGATGTTTTCATGTTGTTTGATTCAATATTTTAGTTGTTCAATAACTTGAATAAAAAATCTGTTAGCTTCAAATAATTTAATTTCCTCCTATTATTGCAATTGTAGGCACTGGACCACACATGAGGTTAAGGAAATGGTTAACCGATAAACAGAGATATGCTGTGTATACATCTTTGCACACAAAAAGCAGAAATGGAAGGCTACCGAAGAATGCAACAAAGGAGGTTGCTGCTTTCTTTCATGCACACATTCGAGTCATTCAAAAGATCTGGAAGTGTGCAACTGAGCAGATGGCATTAGGACAAGAAGTTGATGTTTCTAACAGAAGAACAGGTCATGTGGGCCGCAAAAAAGTTGCAATTGATACTGCTCAAATGGTCACAATTCCACTAAACAAAAGATCAACCTTAAGGTCCCTAGCTAACTCCTTAGATGTCAGTGTTTCGACATTGCACAGAAAGTTCAAGTTAGGAGAGATAAGGCGCCACTCAAGTACACTGAAGCCACTGTTGAGAGACAACAACAAGAGAGATAGACTAAAGTTTTGCATTTCCATGTTAGATCAAAGAACTCTAGCAGATGCAGAACCTAAATTCAGTGACATGCTGAATATAGTGCACATCGATGAAAAATGGTATTACATGACTAAAAGAGGGAGGACATACTACCTACTACCGGAAGAAGATGACCCTTTGCGTACCATTCAGAACAAGAACAGCATAGGCAAAGTTATGTTCCTCACTGCTGTAGCTAGGCCTAGATATGATGAGCTAGGTAATTTAACATTTTCTGGAAAGATTGGCGTTTGGCCATTTGTGAAAGAGGTTCCTGCAGCAAGGAGAAGCCAAAACAGGGAAAGAGGGACCTTAGAAACCAAGAGTATCATAGTCAATCGGGAGGTGATGAGAGAATATTTGATTGAGAAGGTTATCCCAGCCATCAAAGAAATGTGGCCAAGAGAAGATGTTGGCAAGACAATTTTTATTCAACAGGACAACGCTAGAACACATGTTCTACCAAACGACCCAGCCTTTCTTGAAGCTGTGGCAATTACAGGGCTAGATATTCAGCTAATGCAACAGCCAGCTAATTCTCCAGACATGAATGTCCTAGATCTTGGCTTTTTCAACTCCATACAATCCTTGACTGACCGCGAAAGTCCAGAAACCATCGAAGATTTAATTCACAACGTGGAGGCAGAATTTGAGAGCTACGAGGAGGCAAAGCTGAACAGAGTATTTCTAAGCCTTCAAATGTGTATGAAGGAGGTAATGAAGATTGGAGGAGGAAATGGGTACAAAAACCCACATATGAATAAGAAAGGACTAGAGAGAGAACAGAGGCTACCCGATCGATTGGCATGTGAGAACGGTCTCTATGCTAGTGCTCTAGCCCAGCTAGCACAATTTGACTGAGTATGTTAGTGTGTTGCTATAGGAGATTTTGTAAAGATTATGCTAGCATTTTTCAGATATGTTTTCTATTTTAAGAGGGGAATAGAACCGTATGGCTCAAGTATATTTATTCTATATCGTGCTTTACAAGTCTTCTAAATTTAGATTAATTACTGTACTAGCAACACACATGCAGATTAAAGAAATATCTGTGGACAATACTTATCTGCAATGCTAATTTGTACTGGAGTTTCTCCAAGGTGACCTCATTCCTCTCACTGATCTCATATAGCAGCTGATAGGCATGCAAGTTCCCTGCACATGCAACAAACCAACCAACAGCACAGCATTATTTTTGTTACACTGCTGGTACCATATGAGAAAACAGGAAAAAATGATAGGTGAACATATCAACAGATTAACATGCCATATAACTGTGCGAGATGGTTATGTTTCAGCCTACCATTCAACCAATTGTATTATTGACTTCTGTGAAGAGGATAGTACTGTCAATAACTTCTTGAAACCTCTTTGGGCCACATTTGGTTTGCTATCTGCATAATACCGAGAGATACAAGGTCATCAGAGATATGGCTTACTACTTATAGAATAAATCAAAATGGTTAGAGAATGGAGCAAAGCAACCATTTTTTCAGTAATCACAGTTTATTATATGATGGTTGCCTATAATTATTTCAGCTATGAAATCACAAGTTATGAGCAAACAAACCTCTTTGGGCCATGCGGAATGCCGCATTGGGCATTGTCATGGTCATGGCACGACACTTGCACCTGCTGTCCTTCAAATGCTCATACTCCCCTACAATGGTTGACAAAGGCTTCCAGTAGCTCCTCCTTAGTATCTCAGGTATTGCATCCAAAATCCACACTTCAGCATTCTGAATTCATAGTTTTCAGCTCACATATTATGGGCAAAAAATTCTACTCATGAGAATAATTATCAACCACAAGTGGGATATTTTTTTTCTAACCTTTTCTGCCCTTGTGGATGTCACAAGCTCATTTTCCGAATAGATCTGCAAAAATCATCGATTTTCATTATGCATGAAGGGTGAGCAACACAAAATAACCACTTTGACAAAGATTCTTGCTTACCAACAAAATTGTGGATCATCAATAGTCACAACTTATGGTTCCAGTTTCTTCTATTGCTAACCAACTCAACTGATATGGAAATTTTGAGGACAGATCGCCATGGATGGGCAAAGAAATCAGCAGGCAAATTATAAATTGACGAATCCTAACCAAACAAATCAGGGGAAGTCCCAACCAAAAATTCAGAATAAAAGAGAGATTTTCCCTTACCCAGTTACCCCTTCACGCAGATCTGGGGGCTTGGTGAGGCATTGCGGCAGCTTGAACGGATATCACGTCTGGGCCAGAGCGAAGCAGTGAAGTGCCGAGCGCGGCGAAGGGCCTGAGTTGGATCTTGACGTCGAGCTACATGCCACCGCCGGCACGTCGCAGTACTATCCTGTCAGCTCCTGGAAAGCATGCAAGCAGAACGAGATCAACGGAAGCACAGGCATGCATAATAACCAAATCAGTGAAAAGATGCAAACTTTACCATATCAGACAAGAATCCTGACCAAGATTAGGGAAATAGAGAGAGAGTACACTAGATCTACTCGGTTCTTGGAGGGATGAACCCACGAGCTAACGGACGCGAGGAAGATGGGGATGCGGAGGAAGCCGGACCTGTAAGTGCTTGACTCGGAATGACCTTGGATGTGCGGCCGCCTCGGTAGGTGGCGCCATCGCCGCCGCCGCGTTCTTCTCCTCGCTGGTCGCCCTCGCGGCTTCCTTGTCTTGGTTCGCCATCGCCTTCACAACCACCATCATGGTCCAACTACCTCAGCCCTCGGTGCGCGGCGTGCGCCCTTCTCTGCCGGCGTTTGACGAGCAAGAGGACGACGATTTTGGGGGAAGACTCGATCTGGATCTGGGGGCGGACAGAGCTACACGGGGGCTAGGGAGGAGGGGACGATTTTGGGAGGACTCGATCTGAATCTTGGGGCGGAGGGACCGAGGGACCGAGGGAGCTAGACGGGGGGCGAGGGAGGAGCGGACTGAGGGGAGGGTAGTTTCGGAATACACAGAAGCAAAACTCGCTACGGACCGCCACGACGACTTACAATTTGGGAAAAGTAGAAGGACCCAGAATGACCTATAAAATGGGACGGAGGGAGTATTTATTTACCAACAGGCCGATCAATATAATCTATCTGTTCGTCGTCGAGATGCATGCATGACTACAGTATCCAGTAGGCACAAGTAGCTAATAGCTCGTGCTTTTTTATTGTCCCCGAATAACGCAAAGTTGTTTTAAATCAACTTTTTAAACTTTAACCAACTTTCTATTAAGATATATGGTACCAAATTAATACCATTAGATTTATCATACAATATATTTTCATAAGATATATATTTTATGTCATAGATATTGATGATTTTTTCTATAAAGTTGGTCAAAGTTAAAAAAATTTGACTGGCACGGATTCTAGAAGTTACAATATTCAGGGACGGAGGTAGTACTTCTGTGACTTTCTGTACGTATTGGACGCTTGGATCATCTATACTTACCACCGTCACCGTACCGTACCCGGGATTTCAAAACAACGGTCCGGCTGCGGGACTAGATCGACGGTTAAATGGGGGTTGGTGAGCTGATGACGTGAAAACGCTTAATTTATCCCCCCATTCTTCTTCTTCTTTTGAACGTACATGACTGTGACAAATAATGCTATGTTTGGTTGGCCTACCCGCCTGCCAATGCCAAGCAACTCGGTCCTTCTTCCATGCACATCAGCACATGCATGGACGAAGACTACACCAATTTTTATCCCTACTAATAACTTCGCCTTACAACGTAGGACGTACATTGCATTACATGTGGGTTGTTGTACTGTAAGTTGTAGTAACTCATCTGTAGCTTCGTCTATGCATGCATGTGTTGCAAACGATCCAACGGCCAAAGCTGGCTCCCGGCCCGTTCAGATCGATGCTTTGTTCATATATGAGTACAACACTAATGTCCCCATCGTAAGCAGAGCGGTTAATAAAATTTAGCACGTCCGGTGAATTTTTACACGCCCATATATACCCGTGTCGTCATGATCTTGAGATTTTTTTTTTTCTTGTTGTTGCTACCTTATTAACTTGTACTGATGTGTGGTGGCCTTTGACCTGAACGCAAAGGTCAGATCCTTTTTCAACGGTGATGCATGCAAGAGACAAGGGCGTACGTCTTAATCAAATCAAATATATATATCAACATCTCAATGATTCCAACACCCAAGCTCAGTTTCTGAAAACTCTTCCGAGGGAAAATTAAGATCGATGACGAGGAAGAAGAGATCATCGACTATTTGAAGACATCAGCTAGGGTACAGAGTAAGTATTGTACACACGTTAGTTATTACAGTGCACACACAAGATCGAGCAAGTTGAGATGAACGAATTACATTGCAAGTCAAGAAGCGACAACAACATCTTGATCAAGATGTGGATAAGACAACCTAGAGTGTCTCAGAGAGATTGCCGCCGGCCTATTAACTCAGTTGGGTACAACCACAGCTTATACTTCAGATTTATTTTATCTCCGCGAGATGACTGAGTGACTAGTAGCGTGACTGATCTACACTGGAAACACGTCGATTAATAGAATTTTTTTAAGAAAAGGAAAGGATAATAATTATTAACATTGGCTGCCGACTGATAGTCTTTCTAGAAGGAAATGTACGGTTAGTTTGAAGATAGAAATGCACGCAGGGCGACAAAAAGGAAAAAGCTTGTTCAGCTGGCTCGGTGGCTTATTTTAAAAATACTTTGATTGGACTCATTTTTGTTTTAAAATAAAAATGAGTTCAGCTTGGCTTAGTTAGACTCTATATCGACTTGTTCAGCTAGGATTGAAGTTGGGTCTCAAAGAAATCAGGAGAGTATGGAAATAAATAATATATCAATTTTAAAGAAAGCTCGAAAAATATATACTTGGCTCGTTATCCACCATACATGCATCAAGCTGACTTAGGCTCCAGATTTGATTATGTAAACTTTGTCCGTTCAGTCATCTTAATCATGATGAATACACCATTTTTCAGAGGACGATTCAAAGAAAATGCTGATCTTCATCTACCTGAGCTGAATCCTTCGAAAAATTTCAAAGGCACATGATGTAACCGTATTGAAATTTGAAACACTTTGAGTTAGTTCCTGACATCCTGCAAATATTTGTCAACAACAGTCGACAATGTTAACTAAGCCACTTTCAACTAAGTTAATGATGCTGACCTTGCTGAGTTAACCGGGCTACCCACTGTCAACGGCGGAAGAAGCAAGCAAGCTAAACCATTGCACGCTGCTTTTAGAATTGTTGATGTACACGGTGAAGTCTACCATCTTTCTAATTTTCTCCTGGGAAAAGAATTTCAATTCAGAGGCTGCCACAACTTTTTTTGAGAAAAAGAAAAACACTTCGATTCTATCTCTGTCAGACGAATAGACGATGACGACGACCTATCAGTGTCGCACGGCATGTCCATGTCAGGGATTAGGTGCAGAATTGAACACTCCGTTCGTATCAGCAAACTGGATTGCGTTTGCGTCTGTCCGTAGATCGAGAATGGTTTTTGAGAGACGGAGACGGACATCATATCTGAACATCACCAGGAAATTAAAACGCATTTCCATATCCCCCCTACAGGACTTGAGACGAAGACGGCCCTTGACGAATGGGTCCTTACCTAAAACAGCCGAGAACGATGGGACCCTTGTACTGTACCGCGCAGCTTGTGTGGCACATGTTTGAACTTTGAAGCGCTGCCTGCCTGCACCGCTGTTTGTTAAGGATGTGTATGCATTTAACAAGGATCAGGATTGTCTTAGTTCGATCAAGGCTGCAATTGCATTGATTGATTGAAGTCGCATGACACCTGTATGTTACTATCAAGTATATATAATCTCCCTTTTAATTTGGACAGGTAGTTCAGTAGTTGTTGTCGCAAATAAATGAAATCTTGACTTTTTATTTTCTATTTATTCGCCGTCTTATTTAAAAAAAATTTAAAATTTTCTAATTATTTTTATGACTTATTTTTGTCATTAGAGATACTTTCATAATGATTTATTTATCTTATGATTTGTATAAAAAATTTAAATCATTGGCCATGAATTATGAAAGCAAAAAATTCAGGTTTTCCTTCTTGCTGCAGATCGATTTGAGAACTGTTTTCTGATAGAGCCTTTCAGAAATCAAATCATTGGGCCATATATCCAGCGAATTCAGGTTTTCCTTCTTGCTGCAGATCGATCAGAATACCGTGCCGTTCGAAATCGTTCCCGTCAGATTTCGAAGAATTCGTTCCTGTCAGATTTCACTGCCGTCGTCCTGGAACGCATTCTGACAGGTTTAACAGAGACTGGTACCCGGCAGCTCAGCAAGCCAAGAAAATTGACAAGAATCACGCGGCCATGACCTCACGCATCTTCTAAGAAGATCACGTACTCCCTCCGTCTCAAAATAGATGACGTTTTGAGTGTTCGTGCCACAAGTTTAACTGGATTTGTAGAAAATACGTATAATATTTATATCTTTAAATAAATTTGTTAAAAAACTAGACCTAAAAATCTTTTCAACAATACTAATTATAATACTAATCGATGTTATTTACTATTTTTAAAAATAGCCGGCAATCGTTTCCGGGAAGCGAGATCGACATCCTTTTGGACGGAGGGAGTAAGCCGCATGTCGATCCGACGGGGTTTGTCCTGCGCTGAGCGTTTAGACTGCCTTGTTTGACGGGTCATTCATGATCCATACTACTGACAGGTGACAACCACATACAAGAAATCAAATGAGCCGTAGTCGTCGTCTTCCAAACGCAGACCCGGCCGATCTGTGTCAGCCGCAAGAAATGGAACGATCAGAAGATCTGGGAGAACCAAAGAAAAAAGCATGGATGTCCCCTCCCCTCGGCTTGGATCGCAGTGTGTGTGTCGCCAGCAACAGCATCCTTCCTTCGCCTTTAACGAAATCGATCGATGCTCCCCAAAAGACAGGATCAGGAAAGAAAACTGAAAAGGCTCCGGCTGGGCGTATAGAAAGCAGAGACGCTTTGCGTCCGGTTTCACGTCACGTCGCTGTATGTAGCCGTCCTTCCGGTGCTCTTCGGCGACGGAAGGGAGGACGACGAATTGGCGCCAACCACCACCACCGGTTCGCCGTTCGCGTCAGGCGCAACGCAGACCGCAGACGCAGAAGAGTAGTACACTGCTGCTCTGCACGAACAATGGCCACACGAAACGAGAGAGAAGGAGCGCGGACTCTTCTTCCTGCTTAGCTTGCGTCGTCAATGGAAGATTCACGAAGGGGGAGAACCGGAGAAGACGAGCAACTGATGAGCAAGATAAAGATTTCCATCCATGCCGTGAGTATTCAGCGGTGTCCCCTAAAAGGAGAGTAGAAGGTTGTCGTTCAGATGAATTGAAAAGAGACCGATCTCTTTCTCGCTAAAGCAATGCTTTTAGATTTCTGCTGCGACTAGCAGCCCGTGCGTTCTAGCTAGTTATTCCCTGCTGCCCGGCCGTCACCGTACCCCCGCCACGTGCAGCAGGTGTCGCCGGTTTTTCCAACGCGTCATACGCATGCAAATTAACCGGCCGGAAAACTTGCGCCGGAATAATACCCTCCAGAAACCACAAGTCGACGCAGAGGTCGTCATGTATATATGCCCTTTGTGTGCATCAGCATGACATGCACATGATGCACGCATGCGACACATTTGGCATGTATTTGTACATCTCGCTCCCTAGTTTGCGATATATGGCCATGTTCTGCACTACTACTAGTCTACTACTACTACTACTACCTGCCCGTATTTCTCTCCACCAACCGGGCCTTGATCATGCGATAGAGAGTTATTGATGGGGGCCCAAACCATTGTCTCGGCCCTTTTATGGTTGCATTTCCTTTTTTTTCCCTTTTTTTTAAAGAAGAAAAATACTGTATCGTTGTCTACCAAGATGAGGATCCGCCGAGGTTTCTTTGGATCCTGTGCAGGTCCTGTCCGTTGATCTTGAAGGCTTTCTTGAGCACCTCGTCGGGCACCAGCGGCTCCGTCCGGAACGCCGACAAGGGCACGAGCTGCGCGCCGGGGCTCTGGCTGTTGAGCCCCGACAGCACCACGGCGGGCGCCGCCACGTCCATGTTGTACAGGAAGTGCACCATCCCGCGCGGGAACACGAACGCCTCCCCGGCGCGCAGCAGCTGCGTGTACAGCCGGTACGACGTGTCCGCGAACCCCACCAGCACGCTGCCGTCCAGCACCAGCGCCACCTCCGACGCGCGCGGGTGGGTGTGCGGCGGCGCCAGCCCGCCCGGGGCCAGCTCGGTGCGCGCCATGGCGAGCCCCTGCGCGTTCGCGCCGGGGAGCGACGACGCCGGGCTCGTCACCGTCACGTTGAACCCGAACGCCGCCGTCGCGGCGGACGGGTCCGTTGGCGGCCGCGACAGCGCCGACGTGGCGAAGTGCTCCGCGCGCGCCGACGCCGGGTCGATGCAGGGCAGGCCGTTGAGGTGGAACGGGGACGACGGAGGGGACGCCGTGTCGGCGACGCAGTAGTCCAGGAGGAGGTCGGGGTCGGACCTGCAGAGGGCGGCGAAAAGGGAGAGGGACAGGAGGATTCGGTGGCTGATACCGATGCGGCCACCATCAGCCGTAGTAGCTCTCATTGCTACCTTTTCGATTTGTTTCCTCTGAATTTTGGCGGGAACATGAGATATGTTTGGTCGCGTATAAATAGCAAATAACAAGTAGCAGAACAGATGAAGTGTAGTTGATGACACGCGAGCATACAAGCTCATGCTTTGAAGTTACTATTTGTATGATGAGTAACAGAGGGGTAATGTCTAGTGGTGTACCTTGCCTTCAAGACTGCCTGTAGGTGTAGCACACTCCTATTGAAGCGCCATTTAACAAACAACGAGAGGAAAAAAAAACGACAACAGCCCCTAAGTCCTACCTCATATGGCAACTGACAAGCAGGTTATACACCGTGTTGCAGCAGCTGATAAGCAGGTCATATTGTGATAGATCTGATGTTACAGCAGCCTCTGGGGCGATGCTTACAAGGGCGATACATTTGTTTGCTCGTCAAGAAAGAGGCAGCCAAACACCTTGTTGAAAAAATCACTGCCTCTGATGATACCCTGGCTTCCTACCAGAGCTTGAGTGTCATATTTGCACGCCCTCCCACAATCTGGACAGTATGTCACCTGCAGCCCAGTTCAGGACAGGTTTGGTTAGAATCCATGTTAAGGCAGCACCGCAGCAAAGCTTTTAGATGTACACTCATTATGTTCACGCACACACAAATAAGTAGCAAAAGCAAAACTGAAATGCAAACTGGAAGGTTGCAGTTATTCATGGGACAGAATAGCTCAAATGTTACAGCCTTCTCGTGATTTGTATTTTTCTATCTGGTTTGGACTCGTCTGTCCTTGCACACTCTCATGGTTACAATAGTACTGCTAACAAATCCAACCGACAAACAAGGAGTTACTACAGGTAGTACCAAAGAGTTACTACAGGTAGTACTATCTTCCTAATAATGCCAGCATGCTATGGCTGCAAGCTGCATCCACACATTTGTATGTAGTTTCATACTGAGTAGAGCACAAGAGGAGAAATACCTAAAAGCTTTTCTCTGCTCCAGCAGAGCAAACACTTGTTATAGCCGATGTGCATAAAGATATAAGCTCAAGCACGTTTATAATGATACGGGAGAGATATGAAAGCTACAATTACAAGACAGTAAGTCCGTGAGACATACCTCTAGAATCTTTGGTTTGAATCTGTTATCAAGCATAACATCTACACCATACATGGCCCTGGAGAATGGGTTCTGCATCTCAGGATGAACAGCCGTGACCGACTCAAAGACACAGCGTATCATAGACCGTATGCTTTCATGGATGTCCAGCCATTGAACTAAAAGTTAAAGTAAAAAATTAGTAATCTACAACTAACACTAAGAAGTCACATAAAAGAGAGAGAATGCAGTATGTTAGCACCTTGGTGCTCCTTCTCAAACTCCTTGACGAACTCTGGTGTATTCATATGATTCATCCTTCCAATATAATTCTGGATCAGCAGAAAGTCAGGTAACCAGTTAAATGTAACATGACAACCGATCACACTATAAGCATAAGCTAGGAGATATGAGCAGACTTAGCAGAGTCGTGCAAAGCATAGAAGGGAATTTGGCATTAATAAATCTCCAGCAGCAGCTAATAGTTAAATGTTATCCCATAGAAGTGAGAATGGGTTGTATCTCACCATCACAGTGAAATGGGTCTCATACTCAAAAAAGCTAGTCTTCTCCAAAGTGTACTGATTGTTTGCTAACCTAACCTAGAATAGAAAAAGCAAAAACAAGATTTGTCAAACAAAGAATGATAATGGCCAAAGGGATTCATCAAGTATCATCAGAATTTCAGGTCATACCCAGAAAACATCAGATAGAAATATTTCCAAAGGGCGGATACTACGGACTAAAACAATGTATCGAAGATCAAACTTCCTTCCTTGGAAAAGTGCAGGGCGTTCAATATATTTTTGGCATATCTTGGGGCCTGTCTCCATAAGTCTGATGATAGCAGATAAATCACCGGTAACTGTGGTATCAATTGTTCTCGCCATGTTCCAAGGCTTCATGATCCATAAGTTGTCCATGCCATCTCGTTTCCTCACAAAGTAATCACCAATGAGTGGAGACAAATGTGTCTCTAGGTTATATGTAGGTTGAAGCCATTCAGGTGAGCCCCAAGCCTGCATGAGTTGATCTTAGCTTCAAATGCCACCAATGTTGATGTTGTCGAAGTCAACGCATTCTACATTTATACAGTAAGCCACACAAGGTCCCGTAACCACAAAAAAGAGAAACTAACCTTGTGGATGGTCTCCGCAAGGTGGTGCTTCATGACCAGGCAAGCTTCAAAAGGAAATTGGTTGGTGTATTGTTGGTCTGTGAGCCCTAAAGCATTCTTTACTTCTGAATCCACTTGCATGCTTACCCAGATGATGTCAGCCTCCTTTGGATCAGTTGCTGCAGGTATAAAGAACAGGAATCAAAGATTTGCATTAGAAGCATACATTTGCAGAAATAATGTTAGATACCCAACTAAATTTCACTAAATGTAAAGGCTACAGACAGTGGCGGATCCAGGAAACAATTTTAGGAGGGGCTGAACTAGTCTCAGTTTTGTTGGACTGAAATAAAGGCAAAGCCTGGTGGGAGTTCGGTAGAGAAAAAAGGCCCATTACTGGCCCAAGTCGCTGCAAAGAGCTTGCTTCTACCTCTAGACGAACTCACAACACTCCTTCACAGACAGCCATGGAGAAAAAATGTTGGAGGGGCTTAGGGGGGCTCAATGATCTCAGCAGCGGTAGGGGGTCTCTAGCCCCTCATCCACCACCACCACCACCACCACCACCCACCCCCCCCCCCCGGCTAGATCAGCCGCTGGGCTACAGGGATGTATTAAAGGAAGCAAAGTGTTCAGATTGCATCACAAAGTGTCATACTAAAGTGAATACTACAAAAATTATATCACATTAATTTTGATTTGATTCGCTGGCAAGCATTACAAGATAGGTTGACAATACCGCAAGTTACAAATTACATGGTGCATGAGTAGATCCCAAAGTACTATCACAAGGGTGCACAAGAAAAATAACAGAATACTTATTAGACTCCTTGACTAAAATAAAACATGCAAAGAATTTTGAAGGCTAAGATTAAGGTTACTTGTTAAGATTCAGATGATCCAGAATTCCAGATAAATTAATAGTCTTCTGCAGACAAGTTAACCTTTGCTTTTCAAGTAACCTAAGTACTAATGGTAAGGAGAAAAGGCACAAAAGAAGAGGAAAAGAACTGCAAGCATGGGTTGAAAACTTGTGTGAACGATAGCTAGAATTGTTCAAGCAGAAGGAAAGATAAATCATAAGACAGGATTGAATGTTACTTACTGAGAACAAACTCTGGCCGTGTTAAAAACTCCTCTACATGAGGTATGTCAGTATATACTCGAAGTGCACGACCATCACTTGGACGTACACTTTTGGTTGAGGGTGTCTCTTCTATTTTTGTCGAAGAACAAATGCTACTTGATTGAAGTTGTTCCTGGTACCTCCTGAATTCCTATAAAGTAGAAGAAAGATATACATGGAGTTATGATAAGGTTATTCGCACAACCTTCAGTACCAAAAGAACTATCTTCGTGTACAAAATAAGCAGAGAAGCAAAATTGCCTGAATAAAGTAGTTTTCAGGTGTGTGGAACCAAGCTGTAAGCCTAGCTGAACGCTGTTTGTCCTCGCCAATACCAAACAAGAAATCCCGTGTACACTCTTCTCCAGTATGAACATCATGAGAGGGCCACAGAATTGTGTAACTGAAAATATTGGATATTACCAAACTATGTAGTGTTAATAAGTTATAGCAAATGTGTATCAAGGGTCAATACCTTATAGCAGTGTCTAGTTTCCCTTCTGGCATGAACAAGAATGGAGCTATTCTGAAGTTTGCATTATCACTATGGCGCATGGCTGAGCCCAACTCGTCCATGACATACCTGCATAAATAACCAAGCATCAAATGACAACAGTATGGACAGACAAAATATCCTCTGCTTGCAGTCCAGGTTCTGTTTACAATCAGGCAAAGGTAATTAAGAATGAGCCCATTATCTAACTCTAGGTAATGGGTCGTAATGGTGTGCAATGATCTTTTGACCAAACTTGGTAATTAAGAATGAGCCCATTATCTAACTCTAGGTAATGGGTCGTAATGGTGTGCAATGATCTTTTGACCAAACTTGCCGAGATCCACCTACTTATTAGCGAGTCAGTAATGCTTTCGAAACAAGTGATGATACAAAAAGACTGGAAACCAAGGCATACCAAATAGGTGTTTCATCAATCTTTTCCTCATCAGCAAGCCGGTATGTCATAAGATATAACCACATTGCACCAATAACCCTTTCAGCAAGGGGTTCTTCAGACGACCATTCTGGAAGCCGTGGTTCAAGTGCAGTCTCAACTATATGCTTCCCACTCTCTATTATACTTGAGGAATCCACACCATTTAGCAAAGATAAATTAGGAAGAGACTCAAGAATGGAGATTGCACTGTTTCCCAGAGGGCCAGGAATGTCAACCTGTGAAATGAGCTTGCTAGGTAAAATTTGATGTCAAGAATCTAGACAAAAGAAAACGAGAAAAATCCACCATAGGCCACTGAATAAGTGCATGTTCCACAATACGCCACTTGCCGTGAAGCTGACATGTCGTCTTGGGCATGTCAGTGAGACATCAAAGCTGTATTGTAGACATATGAACCTATTCAGTGGAATATTGGGGATTTTTTTTTGAAAAAGCACACATGAAGATATGCCAAAAGAAGATATGTAAGCTGTAGCATAGTACCTCCAACTCTAGTAACTGAGTGAATCCACCAAATAGCTTCAAGAGATCATTGCTAGAAATTTGATCCAGAGGATTACCACGGATGTTCAATTTTGACAGAGATGGCAATTGACTAGGAGAGAATACCTAGGGGTTTAAACACCACACAGAGGGAAATTGTCAATACAAGTGTTGAGAATTGCATCATACTATTCGTAGAAGATCAGTTGGGGCCATTAGATACCTCAGGTAGCTTGTGAATGCATCTATCAGAAAGGTCAATAGTATCAATACTCCCTAACAATGTGCTTTCCACAGAAGAACAGGGATTATCTGCTCCAACAATGTCTGCGCAAAAACTTAATGCCCACTCTCCAGCTTTACTCGTAAAATGTGAATTGTATATTTCCAGTCCAGGAAGACCATCTAGAACAGCTTTGTCAATACTAGCAAGACCAACAGGGCAACAGAATGTCAGATCATGACCACATAGGCTATTAAAAAGACCTTTAATGCCTCAAAATACACATGACAGTAAAATTCTAGAAGCCTTGGTACTAATTCCTTGCTCCTTAAGCCTGTTCAGCAGAGCTACAGCTGAAGAAATCTTGGATCTGGAGCTAGAGGTGCGTCAAGAGCATATGGATGAATCATTTTGTTTGCAGATTGGACTAAATATAATATTTAAACCACTTTAATTTAATCAAAGAACTACAGATCCAACCCAGATCTTGGAGCTGAACCTGTGCCAAACAGGCTTTAATCAGGGAATTGCATTTCCCTTCCCTGGCATTGCTGACATGTATTGTAACCAAATGTAGCAGTAGACTCTGTTATTTAGACAAATTAAGTTTGCGTGACCCAGACTTCATGCATGCATAACCACTCTTCTACTGTAGCGAGGACTGCTGACAATATAAAAGCTCAAACTGCATGGATGATGGATGGCAAAGAGCTGGCAAGTTTTTTTTTTTTTTTTTTTTTTTTACTTCTTTTCTGTCCCAAAGCCACTTTTGGCACCGCAAATCTATCTACATATATTAAATCAATTGTTTGAACAGCAACAAAACACAACATTTCGGGCCTAGAATTTACATGAATGCTAATGCACCTTAAACTTTAAGTATTTCATAAAGATAAATTACTTCCCAGCCTCCGTTTATCTAATGTTAGGTTTTTCAACTTGAGTTCTCTTTGGCCCTTGATTGCCATTGAAGCATGCACGGAAGACAAATTACTTACCAACTTCCATCAATGTGATCTTGATAGTTTTATCTCAAATTGAGTTCTACTTGGCCCTTGAATTGCCATGGAAGTATGCACTGAGGAAATTGTTAAATAGTCTAAGAAAAAAAACTCAGGTCTGACCTTTTGCCAAGAACAGGATTCTCGTTCAACCAAAGTGCCTTTAGCTTTGCACACTTCCTGATTTCTTGCATAACTTTCTCTGGATCCTGCAGCTTGTTTCCCCATAGATTGAGAGCTACCAGATTCTAGTAAGACACAAAAGGGAATAATTTAGACAAAATTGAACACCAAGGATAAGTGTAAAAAACAGTTCTACTGAGTTCTGACAACTAACATAAAACATGATAAAAAATTCGTTATTGAAGTCACCACTAATAACACTGGAGTAAGACAAATGCTAAAATTGACAGGTGAAACATTTTTTTTTTCATGGGTAAAAAAATGAGAACATAAAGCACATAACCATTCTTCCCTACATCAGAAAGAATCAGACTGTTCTTTATTTTTTAGAAAAAGAATCAGACCGGAAAATTTGCAGATAGATCTAATGCTACTAGCATGTCATCATCAATTCCAAGTTCTTCAAGTTCCAGCCATGCTGCAGAATCACTTCCCCTCTCCTGAACTCTAGACCTTTCTTTCTCGACTACTTGCAATACATGCTCCAAGCTCGCACTCTCATCACCATCCTGCTCATCTGCCTCTTCAGTTCCGATCCTGCGGTCCAAATCCACACACATCAATGCTGCCATCCTTTCAGCCAATCCAGGTACTTCCCGCAACTGCAGAATCATCAAGAAGCATGCATAAGATCACCCGTAATAACATGACAAAATCCTCTAAGTGAACACTGCTACAATTCTCCCTTGCTGACCGCTGACCATGCATAGATAATAACAGAGGAGTTCAAGAAGGCACCGATTCTTGTGTTTTCAAACAAGTAATGTGATGAATATTAGGTCTGTGTTAGCTAGAACGGCATAAGAAATCTGAAATTCTATCTGCACTTAATGGATTGTACTAATTACAATATAGAATGACCAATGATCCACACCTTCAGCACATATAATTTCTAATCGTTCCAATTAGCCAACAATGAAATGGGACGTACCAATGACTATCGACTCCACTGGCAAAAGCAGATGTTACACTGAATGGATTCATGGGTCATGGCAATCTTCAAATTCATAGTAGTAATTATTCAGGCAGGCGTCACAAACACGTATAAGCCATACAGACCTCAAAACACAGGCTCCTCGACAAACTAGCTGAACTCACTCCAAGCACCACGCGCACAGGCCACTTACCTGCTTGAGCGCATCAGGGAGGCGGAAGGACCAGGCGTGGTCGACGAGGAAGACATCGGACTCCTTTCTCAGAGACTCATCGGCGGCGAGCACGAGGCGCCGCTGCCTCCCGTCCTCGCACGGCTCGACGGCGAAGAACTCCCCGCCGTCGAAGACCTCGTCCGCGAGCTTGCGGTACAGCCTCTGGTGCAGCGACGGCGGGATGCCGGCCGCGGCCAGCAGGTACGCGTGCACCCGCGCGAAGTCTTCGTAGGTTCGGATGCGGTCTCCGGATGAGGCAGAAGCAACAGCGGGTGCCATGGCTATAGCACCCCGGCAGGAGGCGACGGCGACGGCGACGGCGACGGCGGCGGCGGGTGAGGGCGTGGGGAGGAGAAGGGTTTAGAGGCCTCCAGAAAACAGAGTGGAGTGGAAAAGGGCGGCGACTAGCAGGAGAGGGCAGAAGCGAGCCTGCTTTGCCGCTTTAGGATTCGCGTTGAAGTGGACGGCTGCTGAAGGCGATTTCTCGCTTGAAGGCTTGGACGGCTGTGTGACTGCCTTGGAGGTTGTCTGGTCAGCGGCGGTCAACTCGTCATCGTGTTTCGATTCTCACAATTTTTTTTCACGGCACTGTCTTTTGTTTGTCGCATTTGGTTCAAAATAAAACCGAGAAAACACGTTTCTTTTGGAGTACGGAGTATTGAGTAACCACTGTGTGGCTCAGACAGAAAATGCTCAAGATGTGTTCGCAAGGTGTGACAGGCAAGTGGTTTAGAGAGCTTTATATGAGAATATATTCAAAGAAGTTTATATAGAAACATAGTGAAAAAATATGTGACAAACAAGGTTCATATAAAAAATATAGTTCAAAGTAATATTTTTTTTTTACTCTGACCAAAACACGTTACAAAGAGTTTATATGAAAATATATTTAAATATCTATGTAATGACATTAGCTATAAACTATAAATATTAATTTTTTATAAATATTTGGTCAAAGTAAAAAATATTCGACTCCTTAAAAAGTAAAAATGATATTTTTTTTTCTAAGACGAAGGGAGTATTAGGTTTGTAGAGGATGATACAGATATTCATGTCTTTTTATTCACTATACAAATATATTATGTTACTGATTCAGTACAATATCAATATTTAATTAGATGACTTCTGAAAAACAAAACGAGCACACTCTAGAGGGAGTAGGCCAGATCATGCTATTCATGCGCGATCGGTCCCTTCTAGCGGAACCGTGTCCGGTCTCTGCTTTTTTTTAATTTATTTTTTAAGGAGACGTTCTCACTGATTCAGCGATTTTGTCACTTTGTCGTGGGCCTATGTCCAAGTACGCAACGCTGCTTTCTCCCATCATTTTTCACACTTATCATCCAATACAAGGTTTTTTTCTCTTCATAAACTATAAAGATATTTGGGTTATTTCAATATGAAAGATGGGTCTCAAACCAGATTTTGGGTTGATACTTGGCTGGACAACAAACCTCTCAAGGATAGATTTTCTGTGTTGTTTAATATTATACGAAGAAAACAAGACACTGTAGCTAAGGTCATGAGTTTCCCTTTACTAAATATTTCTTTTCAAAGAAATTTGGTGGGTGCGAACTTAACAAACTGGCACCGAATTGTTGTTTCTTTACAACAGGTTAACCTACTGCAGGAAAGAGATGTTTGTATGGGGCTTAAAGGCCTCTGGGACTTTTACAGTCAAGTCTATGTACGCTGCATTGATTAACAATGGTGTGAGAGTGTCACAAGATATTTGGCAAACTAAGCTCCCCATGAAAATAAAGATTTTTATGTGGTATTTGAAAAAAGGTGTGATTCTCACTAAGGATAACTTAGTTAGGAGAAACTGGAATGGGGACAAGGGTTGTTGTCTTTGTCACTTTACAGAGACAATTCATCACCTTTTTTTGATTGTTTTTATGCCAAATTTTTGTGGCGTTCTATAAATATACTTTTTGGGATTTTACCTCCAAGGAATATAGATAATTTGTTCCATGATTGGTTAAAATTGGGAAACAAAAAATATAATACATTGTTACTAACGGCGACCTACGTGACTTTGTGTTGGGCAATCGGATAACAAGGAATAAGGTGGTTTTTGACAAATGCAGACCAAAATCTCTTTTTGGTATCTTGTTCAGCTGAACGCACCAGCTACGTCAATGGGCAAACTTGCGGCGGAATGATGATCTTAAAGATCAAATGATCTACGTGGCACAACACCTAGAGACGCGTCGGCATTGGAGTTCTTCGGCTCAAATGGATGGTTATCACAAAGACATGTTGGTTTTGCTTAGTCATAAACTTATTATCGCTTCCGTTATTTCAGTGTGTGGCTGTAAGTTTTACTACAGCCGAACTTTATGCCCGTGGTGGAGTTTATAATAATTGGCTTGATTCTATTCTTGGATAGATAAAGCCGGATATTTTATCCTTTATCTAAAAAAACCAATTTGTGACTAAAAAGACTAAATCTCGTCTTTTAGTCACTTTAAAGCCAAACACCTCCGGCTAAAAGAGACAAAGAATTTTTTTAGTCTCTCTTAGTCTACAAAACCAGGGAGCCTAAAGTTTAATTCCTAATTTAGGTGACAAATTTTAGGAGAAAACTAAACAAGGTCTTAGGTATTTGCTTTTCATTTTTCTCAAGTTTTGTACGTGTTAAAAATAGTGTAAACAAGTTTTGTCCATCTAAAACTCATTTCATCCTATAAAAAATTTATTAGCAGTTTTCATATATACTAATATTAAGTTGTCTGTATATTAGGTGTCACATCAGCTCGAATAACCATAAAACTTTCATAAAACCAATATTAGGACTGACCTATCCTAATCACTGTTAGTAGAGTCCATTTGCCCGGCAAAACGGCCGACTGCATATGCTGACTTTCGTTAATTACAAGAAGGGACACGGTCAGTCTATTTATACACATGCTGCTAGCATGCTGCGCCTCTGCTGCCTGCTCTAGCCCCACCGATCTGGGAAGGCGCATTGTCTTCTCGCACTTCCCCTTCCGCAAGTGGCTCAGCGCCCTCGATTCGCATCTCCGTCCCGTTCCCGTCCATGCGCGCGACGGTGAGCAGTGCCACCGCGCTGGCGGTGGCCATGAACACGAAGCTGCCGCCGCACGGCGCACCCACCACGCTCTTCGCGCTGCTGTCCCTCTCGCTGCTCCTCCTCCGCCTGCTCCTCCGCCTCCGCCTGGCCGCCTTCCGCGACGCCGCGCTGTCGCTCCACCTCCTGGCGCGCCTCCGCCTCCGCCCCGTCCTCCTCCGCCTCCCGGCATCCTGCCACGACGGCGACGGCGACGGCGCCACCACGACGCTGCGCATCTGGTGCCCCGCCACCCCGTCCTCCAAGCCGCCGCTGCTCCTCCTCCACGGCTTCGGCGGGGACGCCAAGTGGACGTGGGCGCGCAACCTGCCGCTCCTGTCCCGCCACTTCCACGTGTACGCGCCGGACCTCGTCTTCTTCGGCGCGCAGTCGCGGTCCGCGTCGCCGCTCCGCTCCGTGGCGTTCCAGGCCCGCTGCGCCGCCGAGGCCATGCGCCTCCTCGGCGTGCCCCGCTACGACGTCGCGGGAATCAGCTACGGCGGCTTCGTCGCCTACCGGATGGCCGCCGCCGAGGCCAGGGACGCCGTGGGCAGGCTCGTAATCATGACCACCGGCGTCGCGGCCACGCCTGAGGAGATGCGGGCGATGGCGGCGCGGGAGGACCGCACCGTCGAGGAGGCGCTGCTGCCGAACACCGCCGAGGGGCTGCGCTTCCTCGTGCGACGCTCCATGCATCGCCCCCCGCCGTGGATGCCGGACTTCGTGCTTGACGACTTCATCCAGGTTAGCGCTCCATCTCTCGTTCGGTGTTCCTTTTTTTTCCGTTATTATTTTCTATATAAGTTTTTTTTTTTTCTTATCGCCTTCTCGTTTTTCTTTTCTAGTGTTATGGACTACTGTATATGCTTAATCATTTTAGATTGCGTGACGTGTAGTGCGTCGTCGTCGTGCTTTATCAATTCAAATGGTGCACCACGCGGCAACATTATTCGTATTTCGCAGCACGAACGCGTACGCTAAAGCTCAGTAGCAACGCATGTCATGTTTCACCTCATGTTCTATATTAATCATCTGAAACAAATCTAGTAATAGCGTAAAGTCATCTGAAACAAATCTGGGTGGTATGCATAACTGGAGCACAAGAAAACAGGCCAACCAATCAAATAGTGCAGCTATCAGTTTCTGCATTTGTTTTGTTATTATTTACCCGTTATTATAGGAAATTAAATCCTTTATGGTGTACGTATTTCGCTCTGTTGCTTGCGTCTGGTACTGCTCTGTAGTACGTACTATATGTAGCGTGCACATGGACTTTCTTCTTCCTCCCGGGGCCCGGTTCTCGAGAGGTCGCTTGTGCCCTGATTAGGATTATGCACGCATCAGCATTATATGCACTTCAACAACTCGATTTGGCTTTGAACTTTTGAATGATCCGTCATGTGGTTATGTCAGCCTCGCAAGCCAACTCGCTATCCATTGTTCAAATCTTTCCCAAAGCGAAAAGGACACGTACAGTATTCCATTGTTCAAACTTTTTGGACGGAGGGAGTGGAAGTAAAAAACCACGTACTACAGTGCTCCAGAGAGTGGGGAGAAAGACACGCGGGTCCGGTAGATCTGGTGCGGCGTGTCACGGATGCCTGCCGGCTGCCGCCGATCCCGTCGATTCCTTTGGTCGCTTGCTTAGTAGTAAAAAAAAAAAAAAACTCTGCAAAGATTCCAGATCCAAAACACTCTCAGGACTCGACTGACACGTTCGTCCAATTAGCAGCAGCAGCCGCCGCCGCCGCCGCCACGTTTCTGTGGAGGGCCCTCTCGCCGATCGAGCAGAGTTGGGCAGTCGGACATGGCTGCCCCAGCCAGCCGCAGCACGATGGAGACGGGCACGACGGCGGCGTCTCCAATCTCCACGCGGCACTGGCCATCAAGTTGCGTGCAGATCGAGAACCGGACACGGACAGGACTCAACAGTGAATAGATAGCCTCTGGTCCTCGACACTTCGGACAGGTCATGGGTCTGGAATAGTATTGGGTAACAGTAGGTTGCCCGACTTAAATACTAGTAGTAGCAGTAACGAAAGAAAAAAGATTACCCGATCGACCAACGTTGTTCATCCCAATCACGACGGAGCCAACGACAACGAGGCATGTGCCAAGGCCAGAAGGACTACAAGAGGCTAGCAGTAGCAGGCCCGCATCACGTCCGTACGCGCGCGCTAATGGCCGGCGGACATGGCGAGCGATAGCTTGTGGCCCTCCTCTCTTCTTTTCGGCCGTTCTCGTGGTCGAACTGTGCTGCTTCTTTCTCTTCTTCCATTGGTGCGGTGAAGTTTCCGTCCCGATGTCCCGTCTCGTTTTCGCGCTGGGCACGGCACTACGGCGAACCGAAACGACGCCTGCCGGCCGGCCGGCTGCCGTTCGTCCGCGTCCAAGGATTTCCGAGCGCGTAATGGCAGCAAGGATTAGGATGCGGCACGCCATCGCCATGGCCCAGTGCGCATGTGGAACGTGCCGCCCCGTGGCAGTGGATGTGGATGTGGATGTGGATGTGGATGCGCCCGGAATTCTTCCTGATGGGAGCCGTGAAACAAGTCCGGTGTCCATCTCCGTCGTCTGTCTGCTAGGGGCAATTTGGTTTGTTATTATCGCCCGTACTGATAGTATCTTGTTAGTTCGGTGACGTTCTGTCCCTGTCAGATCGATTGTTATATATGGCTTGGTCTCTTGTATATGGTATAGGATAGATATTAGGAATATCTTGTACTACACGTAGAGAGATCGTGGTCTCTTGTCCATGTTGGACTGTGATTCTTTCTTGTTGTACAAACCTTGCCATGGTTTCTTGGCCTATATAAACATGGAACCGAGGCCCTAAGGGGCACCTCGTTCTCTTCCTTTTTACATGGTAATCAGAGCCTAAAACCTTACGGATCTAATCCATGGGTTCCTCTTCCACTCCCCGCCGTGTTCGCGAATCGGCCAGGTCGGGGTTTTTACCCGTGAGCGACAAATTGACAAGGAGCAACCATGCGATGTGGAGGCTCACCGTCCTATCGGCAATTCGAGGTGCTGAACTCGCCGACTACATCGATCCTTCGGTAGTGCCACACGAGAAGTTTGTTCCTCAGAAGAAGGAGGATGGATCTGTTGATGACAAGAAGCCACCGATCCTCAATCCCGAGTACAAGAAGTGGGTAGCCAAGGACCAAACTGTCCTGAACTATCTTCTTTCGTCTCGTCCAAGGAGATCTTTGCGCAAGTTACTTCCTCGGCAAAAAAGCGGCTTCGGCGTGGGCTGCCATTGAAGCCCTCTTCGCCTCTCAATCCAGGGGCACGAGTCATCGCTACTCGGATGGCCCCGGCCCCGCTCCAAGGGATCATCCACGATCTCCGAGTACTTCACAAGGATGAAGACTCTTGCGGATGAGATGGCATCTGCAGGAAAGAGGCCGGAAGATGACGAGCTAGTCTCGTACATCCTAACCGGACTAGATATCGACTACGATCCGGTTGTGTCTGGCTGTGGCTTCGGGGTGGAGTCAATTTCGGTTGGGGAGTTGTTCACCCAACTAACCAGCTTCGAAAGCGGCGCATGGAGATGCGCAATGGCGGCAAAGAATCCATCCGCAAACATGGCTACTAAAGGAGGTGGTCGTGGAAACGGCAATAACTCACGCGGCCGCGGTGGCGGTGGTCGTGGTGGGTTCGGACGAGGCTACCGGAAGGGTGGACGCGGCGGCGGTGGAGGCCGTGGCGGCGGCTTCCTCCAAGGAGTGTTCGCCGGTTGTGTGGCAAGGAAGGCCACACCGTCGTCAAGTGCTTCAAGAGGTTTGACACCTCCTTCTATGGTCCTCCACGAGAGAAAAGTGCTTCCTCAGCCATGACCTCCAATTATGGGGTAGATACCAATTGGTATGTTGATTCGGGCGCCACCGATCATGTGACAAGCGAGCTTGAGAAGCTCACGATCCGCGACAAATATGGAGGCCATGATCAAGTGCATTCAGCTAGTGGTTCAGGTATGGGTATCGATCACATTGGTTCTAGCACTTTGCGTACCCCTACTAGTTGCATTCATCTAAATAAAATTCTTCATGTTCCCAAAGCGACCAAAAATCTTTTATCTGTTCATCGTCTTGCATGTGACAACAATGCCTTTCTCGAATTTCATCCAAACTATTTTTTTCTATCAAAGGAGGGGGCACGAGGAAGACCCTCCTCGGCGGCAGATGTGAAGGGGGGCTTTATCCGGTCAAGTCGAGTCAATGCAAGTCGAGTCCAAATAAACAAGTTCTCGATTGTCGCCGTCAAGCCGTCGGTGTCTTTATGGCATCATAGATTAGGTCATGCTTCAATTCCAGTAGTCAAGCAAGTTCTCAATCGTCATAAGCTTCCTTTTGTTAGTGAAGAGTCTAGTAAAAAAAGTGTGTGATGCTTGCCAACAAGAAAAGAGTCATCAACTTCCATACCCTAGATCAACTAGTGTCTCTACTAGTCCTTTAAATCTCATTTTTCTCGATGTATGGGGTCCTGCTCCTCCTCTGTTGGAAGGAAAACTTATTATGTGTCTTTCATTGATGATTATAGTAAGTTTACTTGGATTTATTTCCTACGGCATAAATCTGAAGTTTTCCAATGCTTCCATGACTTCCAAAATCTTGTTGAGAGACAATTTGATAAAAAAATCTTAAGCGTGCAAACAGATTGGGGTGGTGAATACCAATCCTTAAATTCCTTCTTTAAGCGTATTGGCATAGCTCACCATGTATCATGTCCTCATGCTCACCAGCAAAATGGTTCGGCCGAACGCAAGCATCGCCACATAGTTGAAGTTGGTCTCTCTTTACTTGCTCATGCTTCTATGCCACTTAAGTAATCTTGGGATGAGGCCTTCTCCACAGCCGTCTTCCTTATCAATCGGCTTCCATCCAAAGTTATCCAAGGTGACACACCCTTTGAACGACTCTTCACCAATGAGCTTGACTACTCCTTTCTTCGATCCTTTGGCTGTGCATGCTGGCCAAACCTAAGACCATATAACTCCAAGAAACTTCAGTTTCGCTCTACTCGATGTGTCTTCTTAGGTTACAGTGACAAGCACAAAGGGTTCAAGTGCCTAGAACCATCCACCCGGTCGTATATATGTTTCACGAGGCGTTGTTTTTGATGAAAATGTCTTCCCTTTTGCTCAACTTCGTCCTAATGCGGGTGCACAACTTAGAGCCGAGCTAGCGGTTCTACCCGATGTCTTGCTTAATCACTCCACTAGTTTTGGGGGCAACGTTGCTTGATCATTGTGATATGAATATTCCATACACTAACCATTCAACAAGCTCTAGTTACGTGTTGCCTCGCGCGAGGGACGGATGAAGCATTCTCTGGCGAAAATTCCAACTCAAGCGGTGCGGTGTTTGGGTCACAAGGGCGTCATTTTGTGTGCTCCCCATCGGTGACCGCGGCACGCGAATCCTTGAGCCGATCCGATCCGGTCCGCAGCGCGCGGCGGCTTCAGCGAGGAGGACGGGATCAGCGCAGCCCGGGTCGAACTTCGCCTCGAGCACACGCCCCGGATCTTCTACGCTGGGCCAGACCTCCTCTGCTTTGTCCCTATGCCGCCTCCGCAGACCTACGATCGATCCGGGCGCAGGGGGACAGGATCCAGCTGCTGCCGCTCCCGCCGACAAGAAGATGTTGAGATTGCGTCGCTGGATCGCCGCGGGCTCCTAATCTTGAAGCTCCCGCCGCAGCTGCTTTCGGCGTGTTACTACAAGATCTCAAAGATGGCATTCACAAACCGAAGGTTTACACCGATGGCACGGTCGGATGGGGCATGTACGCTATCTCTCGAGACTCGTGAGCCTACTTCGGTTCTTGAAGCACAACAAGACTCAAGATGGGTGGCTGCCATGAACGATGAATATCAAGCGTTGGCTAAGAACAAGACTTGGCATCTGGTTCCTCATCCCAAGGGCAAGAATATAATAGATTGCAAATGGGTTTATAAGATTAAGAAAAAAGGCAGATGGATCAATTGATCGATACAAGGGCGCTTTTTGGTTGCAAAGGGATTCAAACGGCGATATGGGATCGATTATGAAGATACGTTTTTCTCTGTCGTAAAAAGCCGCAACAATTCGGCTAGTACTCTCTATTGCGGTCTCGAAGGGGTCGGGTCACCGACGACTTGATGTTCAAAATGCATTTCTTCATGGTATCTTAGAAGAAGAAGTTTACATGAGGCAACCACCTGGGTACGTGGATAAGAAGAAGCCAAATTTTGTTTGCCGGCTTGATAAAGCTCTATATGGCCTTAAGCAAGCACCACGTGCTTGGCATGCACCGGTTGAGTGGAAAGTTGCAGTCTTTGGGTTTCAAACCAAGTAAGGCCGACACGTCTCTATTTTATTACAGCAAGGGACAGTATGCTATGTTTGTTCTTGTGTATGTCGATGACATTATTGTGGCGAGCTCTTCACAAGAGGCTACAAGTGCTCTGCTCAAGGACCTAGAAAGAGAGTTTGCATTGAAAGATCTTGGTGATCTACACTATTTTCTAGGAATTGAAGTTAAGAAAAATGGAGATGGATTGATTCTGTCACAAGAGAAGTATGCAAGAGACATTATCAAAAGAACGAACATGACCAACAGCAAGTCTGTGAGCACTCCTTTGTCTAGCACCGAGAAGCTTAGCATAGCGAAGGGAATCAGCTTGGGCCTCAAGATTCTACAAATTATAGAAGCATTGTGGGAGCGCTTCAGTACCTAACTTTAACCGGACCCGGATATATCTTTTGCGGTTAATAAGGTGTGTCAATTTCTTCATTCTCCCACGACGTCACATTGGAGTTTGTAAAACGTATTCTTCGGTATGTTCAAGGTACTCTCAAGCTTGGCCTGCAGTTCAGACGATCAAAATCAATGATTGTGAGTGCCTTCTCAGATGCGGACTGGGGAGGCTGTGTTGATGATCGGCGATCAACAGGTGGCTTTGCTGTGTTTCTTGGCTCAAATTTGATCTCATGGAGCGCAAGGAAACAAGCTACAGTCTCACGATCTAGTACAGAGGCAGAATATAAAGCTCTTGCAGATGCAACCGCAGAGATGATGTGGGTGCAAAAATTATTGACAGAACTGAAGGTACCACATCCTCCCTCAGCTCGGCTATGGTGTGACAACATAGGAGCTACATATATGACAGCAAATCCTATATTCCATGCGAGGACAAAGCATATTGAGATCGATTTTCATTTTGTCCGAGAAAGGGTAGCTCAGAAGTTGTTAGAAGTTCGACACATTGGTACACAAGATCAACTTGCTGATGGGTTTACTAAATCGTTACCATTAGCTAAGTTAGTTCAATTCAGAAACAATCTCAATCTTGTGGCAGGTTGAGATTGAGGGAGGGTGTTAGAATATGTATATGGCTTGGTCTCTTGTATATGGTATAGGATAGATATTAGGAATATCTTGTACTACACGTAGAGAGATCAGGGTCTCTTGTCCATGTTGGACTGTGATTCTTTCTTGTTGTACAAACCTTGCCATGGTTTACTGGCCTATATAAACATGGAACCGAGGCCCTAAGGGGCACCTCGTTCTCTTCCTTTTTACAATATATGCCTACTATTTCTACTAGCATGAGTACTATACCACAAACATATTTTTCATCAGGCGGAGCTAGAGCAAATACAAGAGAAATGCGCTTGCCTTGTGGGTGCATAAGATTTTAATATATAGGTGTGAATATAGTGAAAATTTAATTATAATCACTGTTTTTTTAAAAATTTCGTGGGTGCGCTTGCACCCGGTAGCTTCTATGTAGATCCGCCCAATTTCACGCTCACCCCCACTCACTCCCCTTCCTGCAGCTCATGTACGTGGATCAAAAAAGGGAGAGGGCAGAGTTGCTGCACGAGTTGCTCAAGAGCGGAGCTGGCTTCGACCCCCTCCCGGTTCTTACCCAGGTAGTACTAGTAGTAACTACGACCTCGCAGTGGTTACCACACATGAGCTCGCAGAAAACACTCAAAACAAAAATACTGACAGTCTTCAGCTTCCGCTCCCCAGGAAACGCTGATTATCTGGGGAGACAAAGACCAGGTGTTCCCCGTCGATCTTGGCCATAGGCTGCACAGGTAAGTAACAGCACTGCAGGAGACCCTCTCTTCAGTCCAATGCACTACGGCACTTTGCTTCAGATTGTTCAGAGCACTGCCTTGCGTTGGCGTCGATGCAGGCTTCTGGGCGAGAGATCCAGGCTAGAGATCGTCAGGGACGCAGGGCACGCGCTGCAGCTGGAGGGCGCCGACCACGTCAACCGCTTCATCAAGTCGTTCCTCCTGGACGAACGAATTGGGCCGTGCGCTCGCGCTGCCGCGGGCCGGAAGTAAGATTAGGCCCTTTTCCCCTTAAAAAAGGGGTACTGAGGCCTTTTCTTGTTGAGGCCCAGAAGCAAACGAAGGCCTGCTCGTAGTCGTAAGTGGTTGCACGGCAAAATGCAACGATGCGTCGCCAACTGTAATTAAAGCAGTGGAGCGGCGATGATCTGCAAGCAAACGCCCCACCGTCACAATCATGCAGCGTTGGGGCTGCAGATTTCAACAAAAGTACAGAGAAGCGTCGCTCCGAACTTGTTTGTTCGTAGTATGCAATAGTAATGTTTTGTACAATAAATAATATATCTGAAAAACTGAACTTGTGGAGCTGAAATTCAGAGCGCTGTCTCTGTCTGGTGCCGTGACCCGTGACTCGTGAGGCCGTGATGCTGATGCATGCGCAGTCTGTCTCTGTTCCTTTCTTCGGCTCCGCCCCAAGACGTATTACTAGACTGACTACCCTTTTCACAAGGTTCTATTCATCCACATTCCAGAGCTAATCCTGTGATGCTGTGCTGATGGACCACTAGTCGCTGTCAGTCCACTTGTGCAGCATGTAAGAAGCCTAATGCTCAAGCTCAACCCAATTGTGTCTGCCGTATCCGTATCTTGTTGTCCTCCCTTTACGGCTTCACATAACATCTATCGTCCATTTGGTGAACACGGCTGCTCTTTCAGCATCAGCAAAGAAAAGAAAGCAAGTTTAAACAAAAGGGAGTACAGAAATCTTCCCGTGGCCGCCACCTCTCGTCTGTAATGCTGTGTTCGACGTATCTGTGATGGCCACGTGTAAGGCATCTCCTGCATAGGTCCCATCATCAGACGGTCCTCCTTAACTCAATCAACATCATCACCGTCCTTCCTAGTAAGCCGTCCCATCCTTTACGATTTCATTTTTCAAGCTCGGCAAACATGTTTGGTCCACTCAACCACCTTTCTGTGCAATGCCATCGCCTGTGAACCCTTCTGCCGCCACCAACCTGTTGTGATCTCTTTAAGCCAAGCCAACCATCGCCTCCCGTTCGTTCTTCTCTTGCTACTTACACTTGCACCCGCACACTCTGGTTGCCAGCTGAAGGCATCTCGGTGCCACCAACCAACCAGAGCCATGGGGGCGACCCTGAGCCTCGTGCCGGTGCTCGACTACTTCGCCCGCCGCGAGTGCCTCGGCGCCGGCCTTCGCCAGAACTCCGTCACGCTCCCGTACCCGGACGGCGGCGACGGGGCGACTTGCACCGTCCAGTACTGGGCTCCGGAGGGGGCGCCGCGGCTCCCGCCGCTCCTGCTGGTGCACGGCTTCGGCCCCGGGCCGACTGGCAGTGGCGCTGCCAGGTGGGCCCGCTCTCGCGCCACTTCCACGTCATCGTCCCCGACCTCCTGGGCTTCGGCGGCAGCTCGTACCCGTCCGACACGGCGCCGCCGCCGACGGAGGCGACGCAGGCCGCGGTCCTGGCGGCGCTGCTGGACGCGCTGCCCGGGATGGAGGGCCGGCGTGTCGCCGTGGCGGGCACCAGCTACGGCGGCTTCGTGGCGTACTGGCTGGCGCGCGCCGCGGGGCCGCCAGGGTGGGCCCCGTCGTGATCGCGAGCTCCGACCTGCTCAAGACGGCCGCCGACGACAGGGCGTTCGTGAAGCGCGCCGGCGAAGGGTGGGGGCGCGTGGACGAGATCCTCCTCCCCCGCCGAGCCCGCCGCGCTGCGGAAGCTCATGGAGCTGGCCTCCTACCGCCCGCCGCCGCGGTTCATGACGCCGGACTTCCTGCTCCGTGACTTCATCAAGGTGCTGTGCATGTGCTAACCGGAATCTTCCATTCTTCCTCCTTGACAGTTTCTTTGGCCCCGGGGCCGGGAGTCAGTCAACGTCACTTCTAGTCTTCAATCCTCCATTCCTCCAGTACAATACTAGATTCTAGTAACTTAAAAAAAGAAACTAGATTCTAGAACTGTTCGTTTTTTTTTCCCACTAGCATTATCAAAACAAAAGTCAAAGTAACATGGACACGCCGGTGTGATACCTAACCCGCCGTTAATCCAGTGCCCAAGTTTAGATGTTCTAGACAAATTGGGTGTGATGCAGCACTGAGGCTCATATAGTAATGGACAAACTGAGAACTCGGTTGGTAACTCTGCAATCGCAGCAGCTTCCTTTCGTTAGATTCAGATTGACGGCAAGCCGGCCGGCAGCAGCAGTGCAGCACTGATACCGCACAGGGAGCAGTTAC
Source organism: Chrysopogon serrulatus (assembly GCA_015844335.1). Classification (NCBI taxonomy): domain Eukaryota; kingdom Viridiplantae; phylum Streptophyta; class Magnoliopsida; order Poales; family Poaceae; genus Chrysopogon; species Chrysopogon serrulatus. The sequence continues at coordinate 194,405 of JADLZL010004713.1, forward strand.
TAGTAACATGTAAAATCTTGCATTTTACTTCCTCGGGTCCAAAATAACTGGATCTCTTATTGGCTTTCTTAAAAGCCGAGTTAATCTCCTTTCAAAAAAAAAAAAAAAACTGGATCTCTCGTGCTTCCTCTCTTCGGGAGTCGAACTTCTTACAATTTAACCGAGAAAATATAGAAAATATTACCAAAATTCATACTTTTAAATAAGTTTGTTAAAAAAATATACTTCATAATAATGAATCTTCCCTTTTATGCATTGCAGAAATCAATATTATTATTTTTATATGTTTAGTTAAATAGTTATTAAATTTAAAAAGCTGACTTCTAAAAAATCAGACGAATAATTATTTTCTTTACTGAGGAGTATTGTATTGTACTACGTGCTTCCGACAGTGCAACTCGTCAGTCGTCAATCAATAATAAATAATGCTCAACCACTTCCTGATACGGTTGGAATGTGTCTGTTCTCTCCTGTGAACCGGCCTTGATGTCGCCTTGTCCACTATGGAGTACTGTACTAGCCAGTTCAGCAGCAGCGAAGTATTCCTCCCCCTAGTACTGAACTTTTTTACCTGTCATCATCTTTCAGAAACTTTTCACGGAGAACAGGGAGCGGCTTGTTCATCTCCTGAAGGGGATTACGGTCGGAACAGACAAGTTCCAAGTGACACCGATATCTCAGGTACTGCTAAAACGCAGGTTGTCTCGTGCTATCAGATGACGCTCTGGCCTGGCGAGCTTCTGTCTGTGAGCCACAGTGACTGTGTTAGAATCTAGGATCGATCTAGGCATAGAAACAGTGGGACATCTTTATCTATTCTGGAATAATACGTCTGGATCCGGGGTTAGAGAGAGGGTTACCTTCGCGTGAAGAGGAGGCAGCAGCCGATCCGTCACCGGCCATGGCGATGTCGACGACGGCAAGGGGAAAGGGCCACGGACGTCGAGGATGACTCCGGCCTGGCACACTCCAGCGAGGTGGTGACGACGTGGTGGCGATGACGGACGCCGGTGAGGGTTTCCCGCTGCTCCTGCGCTCTCACTCTAGATCGGAATAGTGATGTGGGGTGGGAGGCGGCGGCTCACAGGTGAACCTCGTGGTGGCGCCGGGGCCCCACCCCCTTCCTTTTATATGCGCTTGATGCGGCAGGGCCCACCAGCCAATTGTTGGACTGGGACGCCCCGATCGAGGCGCGATCAAGGCCCATGGCCGTTGGGCCTTTGGGACCGAGGAGATCAATCTAACAGTCTCCCCCTTGATCTCATCTTTTATCCTTTTCTTTTCTTTCAATTCTCTTGTTCCATCATAGATTTGCACGTAGAGCATGTTTTCATCATCACGGTCTTCTGCCGATGGATTCAACAGCCTACAACGCACGCATCCATTCAAGAATGATTCTATTATTCTTTTTTGGGCCCTTAGTCCCGAGATCATAGGCTATCCCTCATCCCCATACGGCTACGTGTTCCTTGAACACGCTGGGAGGTAAGCCTTTCGTTAGCGGATCCGCGAGCATCTTTGTCGTACTTATGTGCTCGAGACTCATCAGTTGATCTCGGACTCTATCTTTCACAACGTAATACTTTATGTCAATGTGTTTGACAGCACCACTTGACTTATTGTTGTGAGTGTATTGCATATTTGGATAGTTGTCGCAGCACAACTTTAGTGGTCTTTCTATAGAGTCTACCACTTTCAATCGGGGAACAAATTTCTTTAGCCAATTCACCGCCCGGAAGCCTCGTAACATGCCACATTCTGCATACATCGTCGATGATGTAGTAATGTTGTCTGTTTAGTGCTTTTCCATGAAATAGCACCATTTGCGAGAGTGAATATATATCCGTAAGTGGATTTTCCGTCATCTCCCGCATAATCGAATGAATATCCCACTATTTCTAGGGAATCTGTTTTTCTATACGTGAGCATGAGACCTTTCGTGCCTTGCAAATAACGCAAAACTTTCTTTACTAGCTTCCAGTGTTCTAGTCCTGGATTACTCTGAAATCTGCCAAGCAACCCGGTAACAAAAGCTAAGTCAGGGCGCGTGCACACTTGTGCATCTTGTAAAGCCGCCAATAGCTGAAGCATACGGTACCGCTTTCATTTGATCTTTCTCATATTCATTCTTGGGACATTGAAAAGCCCCATATCTATCGCCCTTAACTATGGGTGCGGTGAGGGACTGCATCTGTGCATACCATATTTCTCTAGAAATTTCTCTATGTATGCCTTCGTGATAATCCTAAAAACCCCTTTAGTTCGTCTCGGTGAATTTCTATTCCCGTAACAAACTTTGCTTCACCAAGATCTTTCATCTCGAAGTGTAAGGACAAAAACTTCTTCGTTTCCAAAGTAGCATCGACATCACCGCCGCAAGCAAGATATCATCTACATACAGGATTAGGAAGATATACTTCCCATTCTTAAACTTTGTGTAAACACAATTGTCCTCCACATTTTCTTTAAACCCGAATCCTTTAATCGTTTTGTCAAACTTCAAGTACCACTGTCTCGAAGCTTGCTTTAGCCCATAAATCGATTTCTTTAGGCGACATCCCATCTTTTTCTTTACCTTTCACGACAAAACCTTTTTGGTCTGTGCCATGTAAACGTTCTCCTCTAGATCCCCATTCAGAATGCCGTCTTCACATCCATCGATGTAATTCTAAATCATAATGTGCCACAAGAGCCATTATAATTCTGAAGGAATCCTTACATGAGACCGGAGAAAAAGTCTCATTGTAATCAATCCCTTCTCTTTGTGAGAAACCTTTTGCCACGAGTCGCGCTTTTAAATTTATCTATTTTCCCTTGGGAGTCATATTTTGTTTTGTAGACCCACTTACGACCCTACTGTCTTGGCTCCTTTAGGAATTTCCTCTAAGTCCCAAACACGGTTGGTACTCATCGATCTCATTTCATCTTCCATGGCTTCAAGCCACTTGGATGAATTTTCGCTTCTCATGGCTTGTTCAAATGAGGTGGGATCACCCTCCATTTGAAATTCTTCAGTGACGAATTTTTCTGTGTTGTATAATTCATATTCATCACTGGATATAGCCGGCCTTCTTTCTCTTTGAGACCTTCTAGGGGCCTCTTCAGCCGGAGCATTTTCTGTTGGAGGCTGCGGTTGCTCCCCCTCATCCGTGGCAATAATTTACGTTTTACGTGTTTTTTCTTTGGATCCCGAGGGACAGGTTCCATGTTTTCATTCCTTGTCGCCACAGGAGGAACACTCACAGGGACTGGCACCACAGTGTCTGGCACTGGCGATGCAGCCACAGCAGGCAGTGTGAAATAAGGTTCTTGAGTCATTGGGGTGGGTGCGTGCACACACTTCTCCTCAAGATCAATCTTTCGCCTTTGTCCACGCTGCCCCTTATCATCTCTTCTTCGAAAAAAATTCGCATGTCTCGTTTCCACAAATTTCGTAAAATTATTTGGGCAATAGAAACGAAACCCTTTTTGATCTTTCGGGATAGCCAATAAAATGGCAACTCACTGTCTTGGGATCTAGTTTCCCAATCGTCGGGTTAAATATCTTTGCCTCGCCGGGACTCCCCTGCACTGCAGGTGGCTTAATGAGGGCACCCTTCCCGTCCCACGTTCATACGGTGTTTTCGGCACCGACTTCTTGGGCACTCTGTTGAGTATATGAATGGCGGTTTTTAACGCCTCCATCCACAAACTCACTCGGTAATGTGGAATAGCCGATCATACTTCGCACCATATCCATCGTGGTACGGTTGCGTCTTTCGCCTACCCCATTTTGCCGAGGTTCGCCCGGCATCGAGTATCGGGCTACTATGCCTTGTTCTGTAGGAACTTTGCAAAAGGTCCAGAACTTGGCCATATGGGGTGTGCCGACCGTAGTATTCCCCTCCACGGTCGGATCTTACTAATTTTATCTTTAGGCTATGCTGATTTTCAACTTCAGCCTTGAATATCTTGAATTTATCCAATGCCTCGATCTTTCTTTGATTGGATAAATATAACCATAGCGGAATAATCGTCGTGAATGTTATGAACATATCATAGCCATCCATACTCTTTACTGGGAACGGGCCACAAACGTCAGTGTGAATAATCTCTAAGACACCGTGTTCCGTTTAGCATTTTTCTTTATTTTTCTTTACAAATTTTCCTTTCATGCAATCAATGCATTGTTCTAACCCCGAGAACTCTAATGGTGGAAGAATTTCATTCTTTACAAGTCTTTCTATTCTCCCCCTCGAAATGTGACCCAAACAGCGGTGCCACAATTTCGATGTGTCGAGTTCTTTCTTTTTTCTGTTTGTATCTGCACTCGATGGTACAGTTGCATTCACATCACGCACGGATTTCTGTAGGGATAACAAATAAAGTTCATGAATCTTGAATGCAATAGTAACCAACAATTCTTTAAAAGTTATTACACACTTGCCATTACCAAAATGGCATTCAAATCCATCATCATCTAGACGAGGCACGCTTATCAAGTTTCTTTCTAATGTCGGAACATAAAAAACATTTTCGAGGACTAAAACAAAACCAAGAGCAAGTTTTAATTCAAGATCTCCAATCGCTTCTACGTCCGCGGGACTCCATTGGCTACTTTAATTTGTCCTTCGTTTCTTTCCGCGGTTCTCGTCGAACGGAATCCCTCAGAAAGAATTTGCAACATGAATAGTTGCTCGTAATCAATCCACCAATTATCTCTATTATAATCAGATAAGGGGTTTCATCTATAAATGAAATAATGTTCTCACCTTTTCTGTTTCATGATGCTCTTTAAGTAGTCCGGACAGTTACTTTTTGTAGTGTCCTCTTTCTTTGCAAAGATGTGCACCGATCCTTGTCAACAACAACCGGCCTTCTTTAGGCTTATCTTCTGGCGAGCCGGAGCTTTTCCCTTTCCTTTGGGATCACCCTTCGATGGAGAGGGATTTCCCCGATTCTCGTGGATGCCTTTTCTTGGGGTTCACATAGTTAATAGAACCACCATGTAAAGCCTTGATCCTCTGTTCTTCTTGAACCAACATTGCCAAAGTCTTGTCAATATTCCACCCTTCCGGGTTCATATTGTAGTTGACAACGAATGCCTCAAACTCTTTTTGGCAATGAAGCAAAAAACCAAATGGACAACTTGGCTTTCCTTGAAATCTAAGTCCATAGGCTTAAGCTTATTGTTCATCTCAACCATGCGGTTTATGTGTGTTCCGAGGCCCCCCTTTGTGTACCTTCTCGAGTACAATTTGCTGAATCACTGTGTAGCATAAGTCTTTGAAGAGCCAAGAACCCGACCCTTTATTTTCTCAAGGTACTCCATGACAGAGGGTGACTCTCCAAGTGAGCTAGCAATAGCGGGATCAATGGTGTTCGGATCACCGCCGTAGCTTTCTTGTTAGCCGATTCCCACTTGGAGAGCTCACTTTCATATGTCTTTTTGCTGACCACATGGGCTGCTCTTTTTTGCTGCCAAGTAGCATACGGGTCGCGGACTCCCTAACTGGGGGCCACGGGCTCGTGGGGACGTGGGAGCGTAGAGGATCCGCCCGCTCGCTCCGGCCATGATGAAGAAAAAGCTCCAACTTTTTCTTCCACTGCGGGTAGTTTTCCAAATAAGTGTCGGGATGTCCTTGATGGACATCATCATGGAGAAACCTCCTGAAATTATTTCAATTTAAGTGAGAACATATAACAATAATAAGAACATTGCATGCCTTAATTCCAACGTTGGTCAAAATAAAACATACAATACTTTGTGCATTAAATCTATATCACCGTTGGGCAGAAATAGAAATAATATACAAAATTGTCTATACATTATGTATTAAATCTACATCACCGTTGGGCGTAAATTAGACATAATACACATGAAATAAATTCTGGAATTAAAACTGTATCAAATTCCCCGTTGGTTCGAATTTGATAAAATCCATATTGCCTTGAAAAAATAAATTCTCCCGTTGGGTTGAATCTAAAATTACAAGGCAAAACAATAAAACATCTATTTTCTGCGGCAAGCGGAAAACATGAATTCTATATTCAGAAGCATATCTCAGAATCATCACTCTCTAAACAATTTATATCGTTGGTTCAAAATTGCAAAGAGATTCAAAATTCTATCCATAAATATATCAAATGTCAAAGAAAATGCTTGAAAAAAAAAAAAAATCACTGTTCATACCGGGCCGAGGGCGAACCAATCGGCCCAGTTGGTCTTTTCGGCCCGCGCGAGCATCGCAAGGCTCGCCCGCATGGGCCAAATGCTTTGCGGCCCAAGCAGCTCACTCCGGGGCAACTGAGCCGTCGAAGCCCGATCGGACGGCCGTCCTTCATTCTCGGCGGGACAAAACCGGCCGGGCGGCGCCCTAACCCTAGCCATTCCACTTCCTCCTCTTTCTCCACCGAGCAACGGCGGCGGCGGTCTCCACCGAGCAACCGACGGCGGCGGCCTTTGAGGCGTTCGGCGGCGCCGCCTTGGATCCACTTCGCCCGGGCTTCGCCGTAGGATGAGCGCCGCCGTCGAGCGGCTCCATGGTGGTGCCAGTCGCGCAAGACGACACGCGAGGCTCCTAAGGCCCCGAGCCACGGCGGCGGCGGCGGTCTTCTTGGTCCTTGGGCGTGCCGACACGCCGGCGTCCCGGCGAGGCGCACGCCGGCCCTTTCTGCAGCGGCGGTTCTGGTCTGCACGGGCGGTGGCGGAGCGGCCGCCGGTTGCGGTGGCCCTTGCCCCTTGCCGCGGCGTCGCGGGTGCGACGGCGTGGCTCTGTTGCCGCGCGAGTGGAGGTGAATCGGGCAGAGAGGTGAGTCACACCCCCCCCTCCCTGATCCGGAACCTCTGGTGCTAGGGTTAGGAATTTCAGTTTAATTTCTTGATGAAAACCTCGATTCAAACACTAATCCCGACTGGATCTATGCACTAGCATAGGCTGATACCATTGTTAGAATCTAGGATCGATCTAGGCATAGAAACAGTGGGACATCTTTATCTATTCTGGAATAATACGTCTGGATCCGGGGTTAGAGAGAGGGTTACCTTCGCGTGAAGAGGAGGCAGCAGCCGATCCGTCACCGGCCATGGCGATGTCGACGACGGCAAGGGGAAAGGGCCACGGACGTCGAGGATGACTCCGGCCTGGCACACTCCAGCGAGGTGGTGACGACGTGGTGGCGATGACGGACGCCGGTGAGGGTTTCCCGCTGCTCCTGCGCTCTCACTCTAGATCGGAATAGTGATGTGGGGTGGGAGGCGGCGGCTCACAGGTGAACCTCGTGGTGAGCGCCAGGGCCCCACCCCTTCCTTTTATATGCGCAGTGCAGCAGGGGCCCACCAGCCAATTGTTGGACTGGACGCCCCCGATCAGGGCGCGATCAAGGCCCATGGCCGTTGGGCCTTTGGGACTGAGGAGATCAATCTAACAGACTGAACTTTCGCCATGGCCGTGCGTTGTGCAGGAAGTGCTGATTGTATGGGGAGACCACGACCAGCTGTTCCCGGTGGAGAAGGCGTTTGCAGTTCAGAGGTACGTAGAGGGTTTCTTCACTCTGCAAAGCCCATTTCCCACCCCAAACAGATGGCTGGCCGTCAAGCTCGTGCTAAACACTGACTGGCGTGTAACCTTTGCTGTGTCATCAGAGCTCTCAACGGGAGCGCTAGACTGGAGGTCATAAAGAAGACAGGCCACGCTCCTCAGCTGGAGGACCCGGCTCGCTTCAACAAGGTCATGCTGGACTTCTTGCTGGCTTCTCACAAGCCTGATCCTTCGGTTAATTAGTGGTAGCTCGCAGTAAGGTGAATTGGTGATTGGTTAATGGTAGCCGCCTCGATTGCTTGTAATAAGACTGCTGGACAATTGAGTCCATTCAATGAATGGTACAGATTTGAATGTCACTCCTCCTATATAGCAACTCTCTTTGAATGTTCATATACTTATACTGCTAGATTTTTACATTTCTACACTAGTCACCTCTTTTATAAACAGTCGACTGACGTAGAAGAAGCTGCGAGAGTTTAGCATGCAGACACAATTGGCTGATCTACCACATGCATCATGCATATGCATGCAGACAAATGTTTCTTGCTTGGATTGCACTTGTTCCCACCCACCGCTTCGCCTGTACTCCCCTGCACCGATGCAGAGGTGACCGTCTCTGAGCAAGACACAGTTGACCGTCTTCCTGCGCGCGACGCGACCGTCTCTGGGCCACCTCTCTCTCGTGCGCGCCGCCATGGGCTTCGGCATCCTCCAGCTGATGGACTTCATCGCGCGCCGCGCGTTCCACGGCGCCGGCCTCCAACCCCACACCATCTCTCTCCCCGCCGTCACCTCGTCCGACACGGGCGGCGGTGCATCAGGGCAGCGCGACATCCACTACTGGGCGCCGCCGGGTGAGCCGCGGCTCCCTCCGCTGCTGCTCATCCACGGCTTCGGGCCCATGGCCACCTGGCAGTGGCGCCGGCAGGTGGGCCCGCTGTCCCGCCACTTCCACGTCGTCGTCCCGGACCTCCTCTGCTTCGGCGCCTCCTCCTCGTGCGCCTGCGGCTCTGCCCCGGCGCCGTCCGAGTCCGCTCAGGCCGCCGCGCTCGCCGCGCTGCTGGACGCGCTCCCGGGCCTCGCGCCGGGCGCCCGCGTGGCCGTCGCCGGCACCAGCTACGGCGGGTTCGTGGCCTACGCCCTGGCGCGCGCGGCGGGGCCCGGCAGGGTCGGCCCCGTGGTCATATCCAACTCCGACCTGCTCAAGACGGCCGACGACGACAGGGCGCTCCTCCAGCGCGCCGGCGCTGGGTTCGCGCGCACGGCCGACCTGCTCATGCCGCTGGACGCGCGCGGCGCGCGGCGGCTCATGGAGCTATCCTTCTACTGGAGGCAGGCCATCACCTTGCTGCCGGACTTCGTGATCGGACAGGCCGTGCGGGTAACAGACAGCAAGCGGAATTCCTACTCTACTCGAGCTCGCTGAATTCTTCAGTTCTTTCTCTGGTTTGAACGATTCAACTTCAAGCTGAAAGAGTAGCTAGTGATCGTGTCGGTTTAACGATTTTGCAGCAACTATTTACGGATAAAAGGGAGGAGAAGATTGAACTGATGAGGGCTACAACGGTCGGCACAGACGAATTCCAACTGACACCCCTGCCTCAGGTATCTGTTGCAGCTTCTTTGCAAGGATACAAATACAAAAGCAGAATTCGAGCTAGTTACACAGAAATTTGCTAGCCCCTGCTTGGCTGCCCACTCACTGATCACCCACTGGTTCGTGTGGTTAGCTTCATTTCCTTCTACTCACTACTTGTCGGCGGCGAGCTGCTGCACCCTGAGCTCCAGCTCCCGTATCCTCGCCGCCCATTCGGGCCTTATCACCACGGGCCTCACCTCCCGCGCTTCCACGTCGCCGCCGGCCTGCTTCTCCCTCCACTGCCGCTGGCGCGCCGCCGGCTTCTTCACGTCTTTTTTCTTGTTCCTGGCGGCCTCCTTGGCCGCGGCGGCCCTCTGCAGCGCGCGCAGCACGTCGGACCCCCGCAGCTGGGGCGATGGCGAGGCGGACGGTCCAGGGGAGGGCGGTGGCTCCGCCTCGTCATCCTGCTCTTGGCCAAAGAAGCCGTCGTCGACGTCAGAATCGGAGCCGCCGCCGCCGTCATCGTCGTCCCACGAGCGTTCGCGGCGGGAGCCTCGGCTCCAGCGCCGGGGCTTGGCTGACACCGCGGTGGGCGCCGGCGCGCGGCGGCTGCTGGCGGCGCCCGCGCGCGGGTGTGAGTAGAGACTAGGGATGAGGCAGCGTGCGGCGGAGAACATTGGATGGGAATGGGATGATGGGTAGAGAGGCTAGGGACGACAGACGAGGCGTGCGGGCTCACCCCTAAATTGTGCTGCACCGACGGTACCTGGATTTCAATCTCTGCTCCGTAACTGAACTGATGTCGTCAATGGCAGGACGTTTTGCTCATCTGGGGAGACCAGGATCAGATATTTCCTTTGGAGAAGGCATTTGCCGTCAAGAGGTAACTTCATCATAGTTGTCGCTGAAATGCAATTGGAGTTGGAGAAAGGGACCTGAATATCCGTTCCCTATGGAGCACGATCGAACCGATGGCTGTCACAGCTCGCAACTGGATACTGTCAATATGCTGCCAAATCACGGCAGTATATTGTAATTGCTGAGTGCCGTACTAATACCTTTTTTTTTTTTTTTTTGCTCGTGGCACATGTGGCAGGTGTTTAGGAGAGAATGTTAAATTGGAAATCGTCGAGAAAACAGGCCACGTGCCTCAGATGGAGGACCCGGACCGGTTCAACAAGGTCGTCTTGGATTTCTTACTTGCATCACAAAAGCCTTCTTCAACCCAGCATGATCGGTAGCTGTCTAAACGGTCGAATCGGTTCAGTCCGTGCTCTTGGGCCGGCCGAATCGATAGCATCAGCATGGAGCACGTTGAAAATCTGACCCCGGGAGTGGCAGAAATTCCATGGAGTCGCTTCGAGATCAAAAGGTTGTTGTTCAGTCTGTAAATTAAACCTGTTACTCTCTGAAAGTTAGAGTAAAATGTTCAAAGTGCAGGCCTTGTTTTGGCAAGGCTTCTGACGGCACCTTGCCCTCTGACATGACATCTTTAGAAGTTCGGAAAGTAGATGAACCTATCGACTTTGTGCATGGGACGTATACTTGCTGTCGCTAGGGAGCCTAGCTTGATCGGCTAGTATTATAAGTCGTTAATAAGCTCAAACGACTAATTTTTTATGAGGAAAAAACGTTGTTGCAACGACTGATAAACTGAATTGCTAAAGTGAACAGAGAATTGCTCACTGTTTTGTTTTCTTCACGAGACAAGTTAGTCCATCACGCTGTCCACTTAGGTAAGAGTGATTACGTAGGTAAAAGAAATAAGATGTCTTAAACATGAGATTGAGACCCATAGTAAGAGGTACCGGTTACTGAACTTAAGTCATTGACTAAAGCCACTTTGACTCAAGTAGCAAAGACTATATACCTTAGGTGCCTGTTTAAGAACTCAATCAACATGTGTTTCGTTTGGATACAGTGGGATGTGATAGTTTCATCTCAGTGAGAGATGAAACTATGTTTATTTTTCGTTTGGTTGACATGATAAAAATTGTCCATGTTCTATGTTTGGTTGAGTGATGCTAGAGTGGGATGAGGTAACTAACAGGTGTATCCTATTCATCATTCTATTTTTTTTTTCTTCCTCTAGTATGCCTTTTGCTTCCACACCAGTTGGTGCCCTCAGTCCCACTCGTTGGAGGTCATATTGCCCTTGCCTGCCACAAGCCAAAGATCCGTTTATCTCCCATTGAGCATCCCCTTGTTGTCAAGCTTGACCGGCCTCGATGGGGTCACCCCTTCTTCTCACCCGGTTCTATCTTTTTCCTACACGTTAGTGTGCCCACATCGATCAGCCTTTGTTTCTTCAATTTCCAATTATCGAGTTGACATATAAGAGAATATTCCATTATAAGGATAATTCCATTCTACATGATTTCGACCCAAATGGTGTTTAGGACGATCTCATTCTATCTTTGGTCAACCAAACACATGTTGTTTGGATCTCTTGCTATAGCTTGCTTAGGCCAATTTTAGACTACTTCAGGTCTTAGACTCCAAACAATCGGTCTAAAATGTCGTCTAAATTTTAGCCAATCTCATAAAATGGAGGTTGGCTTCCTGCTTCCGGTTGAACCTAGGGTATTGAATAAATCTGCTTATACGGAGTTTGGGACTAATAGGATTTAAATTTTAACTACTCATTTTGTTTTGTTTCTATTTCTTTCGACCTTAATACTAGATAGTCTGTGATTTCCAGTGAGATCCTAAGTATTGTGTGAAGTTTATTTTTTAAAACTGTATCTACCATAATTAATATGCATATAATGTTTTCTATGGTATATTATTTTATTTCAATCTTTATATGCTACTACTAGTAGCAAAGCTCAAGCCGATATCTAGTTTAATTAGAAATACATGAGGATCAATAGAGGATAATGGAGGTTGATATGGGTTTATGAAATTGCAGATAAATCGTTTAGTGTAGGTATAGATATGGACACATAAAATATAGATTATGTGCCGATTTAAAATATGTTAGAAAGAAAATGAAAAAAGAGAAAAAATTGGTATGGGCTTTTTTATCTAGCGGCCCATCTAAAAACCCATTATTAATTCACCCACATCCCGCCACACGGCCCACAACCGTTTTTTTTACCCTACACTGTGAAGCAGCGCCGTCTTGTCTTCCTCGCAGCTCCGGCGCTCCATCTACTGCTCCCTCCCCAACTCGCGCTCGGCAGTCGGCACGCAGGCGACGGAGGCGGCGCTCAGGCTAGGGTTCTCAGCGACGGCGGGGCAATCCCACGCTCGGCGGCGGCTTCAGCGGCTCCCATTCCCCTCGCGCCCTCGCCTCCGTCCTCCGCACACTGGGCGGCGACCCTGCGTACGCACCTCCCTCCTCCCTCCCTCCTCCGCTGGACCGTCGACGGCGCCCGGCCTCTGCGGCTTGGCCAGCGGGTAGCGGGATCCAGCAACCGCTGTTCCACCAAGGCGGCCGCGCCGCTTTGGGAGCGCTTATGCCCCATAGCGAAGCGCTACCCGTCCGCTTAGCGCTTCAGCGCGCTGAAGCGTGCGCTTAGTGCCGCTTTTTGGAACCCTGATCGAAAGCATGGGCTCATCCTGTAGCAGATCCCATTCTTTTGACGAGGCTGAAGCAGCTGAAAATGCAAAGGTAACTTGTTGCTTAGACCATGCTAATGCTATCAGCAGGTTTCGATTTTGTGTTGATAAGCAGCAACACTTGATACCTTCTGACATTAGTAGAGTGGGTGCAGTCTGCAGACATTGACCGGAGGATTTTGCAAGAAACAAAGGCCGAGCAACACATCCACAAGCTCTTACTTCTTGGTAATGCCAACTTACTTGAACTCGAGATGGTTTGCTGGGTCAGCCAAACGAACTATCGTGAAGTTGATCCCTAGTCAATTCTTGCCTACATTCTAGAATCTAGACTTGATAATGTGTTGTTCATCGATAATTTACTTTGCCTGTCTTCCTAACATTGGTCCTCCTTTTTCAATCACTTCTTTGTAAGGTGCTGGAGAATCAGGAAAGTCTACAATATTTAAGCAAGTAAGGCTTATGCCATTCCCTGGAGAATCATAATTCCTAGATCATCAACAAGATAGCAAGTCACATATATGTCTGGTCGCTCATTCGCAGATAAAGCTCCTCTTCCAAACTGGCTTTGACGAGGCAGAGCTTAAGAGCTACACGTCAGTCATCCATGCGAACGTGTATCAGACAATTAAAGTATGCTATACTAGAAAGGGTGTGTCTTTTTTTTTTTTTCTCTTATGTTGTAGTGACGATTATGTAGGCAGTTTTGATTATGGAGTTGTTTGTTGCTCCAAAGATGGTGTATTTGCTGATATTTTGTCTTAGTAACGAGTTAAATATGCACACAGATATTATATGAGGGAGCTAAAGAGCTAGCCCAAGTGGAACCAGATTCCTCAAAATATGTTTTATCTCCAGATAGCCAGGTTTGCACCTTTTCACTTAGAAATTAGAGTTAATTTTTGCCATGCTTGGTTACTCTGCAATGTAATTGTCCTAATGTGGTTTGCCTGACATAATTGCTATGGTCTAACGGACCTGCCTGGACCTTTGCTAACCCAAAATGCCTTATTATGCTCTTTACGATTACATGCTCACGAATGATATCTGTTGAAACTAAATTCAACTAAATGGAATAGGGAGGCAAAGAAATGATTATGCATTTCTACTTAGATTTTCTAGAAAATCATTTACATCTTCTGGTATCACCCTTGCACCTACATTTTATTGCTTCGGAGAAGGCAGTTGTAGATATGGTCAAATATTTCTTGTTTGAAATGTTTATCATGCGATAATCGATATTCATCTAGATCAGGTTTTGTAGTTATGAGTTTAAACAGTTAACAAATGTCATCTTTGTAGGCATTTCAATGCATCTATTAGCTCTTAGAAGCTTCTCATTGCACAGAGCACACCTTATTAGCCCACTAAAATATCTTTTGTGTATTTGTATTTTAACTTTATTATAACTTCAGGAGATTGGAGAAAAACTATTAGAAATGGGTGTCAGGTTGGATTACCCATCGTTGAACAAAGAACGTGTGCAGGATGTAAGAAAACTATGGCAAGATCCAGCCATTCAGGTGAAGTTTCTTCTACTTTGATTTTAAAAATGTATAAACTTTTAAACAGAAAGCTTGCTTATTTAGAAATTCATTTGTAGGAAACTTATTCACGTGGAAGTATTCTTCAAGTCCCAGACTGTGCACAGTACTTCATGGAAAATTTGGACAGATTATCCGAAGTAGATTATGTACCAACAAAGGTACATAATTATCCTCAACCTACTTTTTTTTAAAGAGAGATTTTACCTATGTATTTTCTGACATTGGCATAGTATTTTGTTGATTGTCATGGTACTGAAATTTACATACTGTTTGAGGTTATCAAATAGCAGCAGAACGAGAACCTTTTCTTTTGAAGACCTTGAGACCATTTTTAGTTTAAATATTCTGGGAGGGAACACATATTACAATTTACACCATATATATAACAAGGTATAATCACCATGCCTAGTTGCAGTGCAGTGAGGGGAAAAGCTACTAAACTTCTATATAACAGGCTTAATCTTATTTGAGTCCCTCAGGCCTCAACCTCTGAAGTTTCCATGCGTTTATCTACCAGAAACTTTTCTTTGCTGAAAAGGCTTTTGATTCCTTTCTCAACTTCCATAACATAGGCATGGTCACACTACCGAGGGTATTTTTCTCTAGCAATGACGTTCTCTCCTCTCAAGCAAAGAAAATTGTTAAATTACATTTATGTATTTGAATATTTGTGGTACATTAGGAAGCAGCCTCTAAAGTGCATAATATGGTATCATCTTTTGTGATCTGTCATGATACTATTTGTCGATATTTTGCTTAAGGTATTTCTTGATTTGTCATATATGCCACTTGTGTAATAACAATAGGGTTTTGCGGTCTGAACATAAAATTCTGTCTGAATTGGCTGAATCCAGTCATTCTCATGCCATATAGAAACATTTCCTTGCATGTGGATGTTTCATCATATCTATTTCTGTCACTACCTGGTTATTTGAGGATGGGTCTTAAAAGGCTTGCACTTGATTTTTACTCTAATATTTATGCGGACTACTTGACAAGGACTGATTTTGCAGGAGGACGTGCTTCATGCAAGAGTACGGACAAATGGTGTGGTAGAAACTCAGTTTAGGTAATCTGCTATTGTGCTACTTGCTTATCAGTCATCACTAGTTATTTATAACTCTTAACAAGCAGGTACTTGTATTTTTTCTTCTGCAGCCCTCTAGGAGAGAGCAAAAGAGGCGGAGAGGTCTATAGGCTATATGATGTAGGAGGCCAGAGAAACGAGAGAAGGAAATGGATCCATCTTTTTGAAGGTGTTAATGCTGTAATATTCTGTGCTGCCATTAGCGAGTAAGCCCAATTTTCCTAGTTTACACTTGATTAGCCTGAATTTTACCTACAATGGCAAATTCTATTCAGAAGCTGCCTTTTTATTTTTTCAGATTTGGTTTGGGCACTGCAAAATTGCATTGTGGCTGCCTCTAAGTCACTGTAAAACTGATTGGTTTTCCATGATCAGAACATTTTTTCTGTTACTGATACTTTCCAGTTCTATTTTGAGTGCCTTTTCTATTACTTGTATTTCCAATTGAAATAAATATGACTTTTTTTTTGCACAAAAAGTTTCATAGCCTTACTTGTTTGGTGGGGCACTTTTCAGGTATGATCAGATGTTATTTGAGGATGAGACGAAGAACAGAATGATGGAGACTAAAGAACTCTTTGATTGGGTGCTAAAGCAAAGATGTTTCGAGGTTTGTATCATAATTATCAGTGTCTGTTTTCTCATACTATGCTTTAGTCATTCAGAGACCTAACCTAATGCAATTTTGACCTACAGAAAACCTCATTCATGTTATTTCTCAACAAATTTGACATATTTGAGAGAAAAATACAAAAGGTAACTATTGCCCCTTTACCCAATCAAGAGCTGAGTATAATACACTAATTCACACATGTGAATAACACTTGTTCTCCTAATGTAGGTTCCTTTGAGTGTGTGCGAGTGGTTTAAAGATTACCAGCCCATCGCACCTGGCAAACAGGAGGTGGAACATGCCTATGAGTGAGTTTGCTCCTCTGTCTCCCTATGGCTTGTCAGTATCATATAAAGATGTATATGCGCACATGGATGCCAAAATAACTTTTCCACTTTGTTTCCATCTTTATGTGCTGGTTTTGCTTCTTGTATTGACTAGGGGGTCATTTTTACAGGTTCGTAAAGAAGAAGTTTGAGGAGCTCTACTTCCAGAGCAGCAAGCCTGACCGTGTCGACCGAGTGTTCAAGATCTACAGAACAACAGCCCTGGATCAGAAACTTGTAAAGAAGACATTCAAGCTGATCGACGAGAGCATGAGGCGCTCCAGAGAAGGAACTTGATCGAGGATGTGTTGTTATGAGCCGCAAGACAAGTAACTAGAATGGTGAAAGGAACAGAAAGTTTACAGTGTGACAGCTTTCCCTATTGTGATTCTTTTTAAATGAGGAACATCTGTTGATGTTTTTGCTCCACCACAAGCCAGTAAAAATATCTGTTTCGCGCCGTGGTCTTGGGGAAGTTTGGGTCCTCTCCATTCCACCCAATGTTAGGACAAAATGTTCTGCTGATCTTTTGGAGCACTGGCTGTTTGGTCTCGCAATATTAAGTTCATTCGTTGTTGTGTATGCAGCATGTGTAGTCACAGATTGTCTGAATTTGTTAACCAACAATAGATGAAAGTTCAATTGGTAAGTTATGAAAGTGTCCCAAGACTGAATTTATCTACGCATCCCGATCACACCATCAGAATTCAAGAAAGCTGGGCGTCTGAAAGACCTGAAAGTGCTATTACAGTCAAGCAGGTTCCTCTACATACATGCAGAAAGCACAGCCCTCAACGGCTTAACCCCTCAAAGGAAGAAAGTTCCGCAACACCAACGCAAAAAAACCATTTGAAACAACGTGATGAACCCAAAGCGAACTCTGAATGCGGCATTGCTAGAGTTTGTGCGTTCGATGGCTAGCGAGCAAAGAGCACATGCATGTCCAACACAGTGTTGTGAGCGTCTGATGCGAAGCATGATCCCCAGCTGGTAACAACAACAAGCCACTGACGATTTGACGAACACATCCACAAGCTCACAAGCCTAGTGATCACCATCTTCTCCCTGTGACCTCTGTGACCGCATTCTCCGCATCCATTTCCTCTGGTTGGTCGTCACCTCAAGCGGCGCGGAGCTGGACGAAGCAGTGGTCCTCTGCTGATGCTGTGCAGCGGCCGAGCTGGGGAGCTCCGCTCGGAAGCGCGGCGGCCGTGCTGGTGAAGGCGTTGAGGACGAGGAAAGCGAGGATAGGCGACAGGTCCAGCGTTCCCCCGAGCGGCGGGATGATGCCCCGGAAGATGTTCAAGTACGGGTCACATATCGTGCTGCAATGCATTGCCATTCTTGTTATGTGATAGTTGGGCAGATGTCACTACAATTCTACAAACCTGCCCATAGTTTCAATATTTTGACGAGAGAAATGGGACACTGTCATATGCTAGTTTTGAAAATGTAGATTGTGATTGTGAAATCATATCGTTTTATAGTGATCCAGGAGATATAAATTCTACCTAAATCTCAAAATTTTGAACCACATCAATAGGGAAATGTAGCATGTACTACTAACCATAGTTGCAATGGCGCTTACCTGAGAGGCGCGACGATGGCGGGCGGCGTGTTTGGGAACCAGGTGAGCACGAGCCTGACGACGAGCACCGTGTTGTAAAGGTTGAGGAAGTTGTTGATGCCGTTGGACACCACCATCCCGGCCACCGAGTCCCCGAGCACCGCCGCGAAACAGTGCTCCCCGGACAGCACCGTCGCACGCCGCGCCGCCACCAGCCGCCTCCTGCCCTGCTCGTTAACCACAGCGGCGTTGGCTTCCGTCGTCTACTGTGTTACCGAGATCGAGCTCACGAATGCAGCAACGCGTGTACGCCTACCTGGGAGAAGGAAGAGAGGTGGGAGTGGGCGGCGAAGAGCGGCTTCAGGAGCGGGTGGGCGGCCGCCGCGGACGCGAGCTCCTCGAGGCGGCGGGCGAGAGGGGCGAGGACGTCGGGGCCGGGGAGCGTGCGTGTCCGGTGGACGCCGGGGAACGGCAGGTGGCGTACGGCGAGGAGGAGTGGCGGCGTCGAGGCGTGGTGCTGAGCCGGGTCGGCGTTGGGGAGGCCATTGCTGCCGTGCTTCGAGGCTTTGGAGGCCTTCAAGCGGGGTCGAGGCGGATGGCGGATGAGAGGTTACAGGGTTCAGATAACGTTTCGAGGCGCTGACGATATGGAATTGTTTTTCTAGATTGGTCCTTGGACTGTTTAGTAATTAACTAATTATCAGGGAATGGAAAAAAAATTAAGTAACCTATTTGCTAGTAATTTTCCACTTCATAGTTTTAGATTTTAAAAAACTGTATTTGACTATTAGTCTTACTTAAAATTTTATATAAATATCATGTATCTTGTTATGACTTATTTTATCATTAGAGATATTTTGATAATAATTTATTTATTTTATAATTTATACAAAATTTTTTGAATAAGACGAAGTAGTCAAACACAATCTTTAAAAAGTCGAAGAAAGTAAAATATTTTAAGATGAAGAAAGTAGGTGCCAATTCTGCTATCTTTTACTGATGATTCAGTCATCAATGTTTTGTCTTAGAAAAAAAAGTTCAATCTATTTTGAAATGGAAGACATGTCTTTTCTACTGCTCACGTCCGAATTGTGAATCGTTCTAATTTTCTATGCAGATGGAGTACTACTTAGATATACACCTTATATCTAGATAGCCTAGATATATATTAAACACAACATATTAAAAAAAACTTTTATGATTTAGAATAGAGGGTAGTGTGCGTAATTATAACACTCCAACTTACAGCAAGCCTGAATGCACAGCTGCATTTGTTCTTCACCTAACTGCAGCAACGGCCAGGTAGTCTCCTAGACACACGATGTTATGTTGAGAAGCCTTGGAATCGAGAATGAGAATGGTGACAGAAGTGAAAATTGAAATCCACGACTAGAACGGAATACGAGTGAGGACGGTTGCGACTTTGGTTCGCTACAGGGCGTGTGACCACCTCAGCGGGCACGATGCGATGCCAATCGGCAGCGTAGCCACGCTCCCCTGACAGACACTGTCCACGTTTACTTCAGTCTTCAGTGCAGTGCAGTCGTGTGTCACGACTCATCAGTGACCAACACTCGCCGTCGCCACGTTTTCCACGGGAAAAGGCTCCAACAACTGGCAGGCTCCAGTACTGGGGTCCTGTGTCCTGTGACTCCGTCCAGACAAAGAAAATCCCGCACGTCCAGGCCCAGCACATGGATTGGACTGGATTGGATAGTGCTCTCCTGGGCTCCTCCTCCCTCGTCCTCGCCTCTCAGCTCGCTTGGCAGACACGTCGCCATCGTCCTCGCGTCCCCTCCCTCTCCCGGCGCTCATCAGCCACCAGTCCACCACCTCTCTCGCTCTGGCTTTCGGCTCCTCCGCTTCCCACCACCACATCCCATGTCCGCCACCCCCCTTCTCCCACACGGCGCCAGGCCCTGACCCCTGAGCAGCCAGCAGCGGACTCACCTTCCTCTCCGCCTCCGATCCGCCGCTCGCAGGGGAGGCCTCTGGTCTCGGGCAGGATCGTCTCCATGGCCACCGCTGCCACCATCTCCCTCCTACAGCACGTCCGACCTCCGGCTTCGGGCCGCAGTCCTCTCCCCCTCCATCGCCTCCGCCCTATTCACTGCCGACGCTCGGCGCCAGCCTCCCACAACTCCCCCCTCCAGCGCCGTCTCCGTCTCCGCCTCCCCACGCGCGGCGCACCCGCATCCCGGCCCCGCGCCACGGCCGACCCGTCGTCCGCGCTCGACGCGGCTGCGGCCGGGGAGGGGACCGCCGCCGACGGCGCCGGCGCCGTCACCGCGCTGCTCGACGTCAGCGGCATGATGTGCGGCGGCTGCGCGGCGCGGGTGCGGGCCATCCTGGCGGCGGACCCGCGCGTGGAGACGGCGGCGGTCAACCTCCTCGCCGAGTCCGCCGCGGTGCGCCTGCGGGCGCCGGCTCCGCCGGGCGCCGGGGAGGAGCTCGCAGCCAGGCTCACTGAGTGCGGGTTCCCCGCCACTGCGCGCCGAGGGGGTGCGGCCGCGGGGCCGGGGAGAGCGCGCGCAAGTGGAAGGAGATGGCGGCCAGGAAGGAGGAGCTCCTGGCGCGGAGCCGGGGAAGAGTCGCGTTCGCGTGGACGCTCGTCGCGCTCTGCTGCGGCTCGCACGCCTCCCACATCCTGCACTCGCTCGGTATCCATATCGCCCATGGTGAGTTGGAACTTGGAACTACCACCGGACATTCAGAGCGTGGTCTAATTTTGCGGCATGAGTCACAAAGTGAGGTTTATTAATATTCGCGCGAAGGGCCCCCTCTGATCGGTCTGTGCATGGTGCAGGAACGTTTATGGATTTGTTGCATAATTCTTATGTGAAATGTGGCATTGCTACAGCTGCTTTGTTTGGGCCTGGAAGAGGTATAATCAGTCCCCAACGTTTCCTCATAATTGTGCGTTCGTGTACCGTATACATGTTGTTTTGTTTATTCAATCTTGTGCCGACCGGATAGCGACTCATATGTTTTTATATTCAATCTATTTTTAAGAATTAAGAATGTTAGGACTCAGGAAACTGAACAGCACGAATTGCTAAGAATTAATTAATTAGAAACAAAACTGAAGTTGAATAAAATACCATCACGTTGTCAGCACTTGCTTGTCTAGCTATTCCATTCTCTCTTCGTCACATCATTTCAACATTCCTCCAGATATACTGTTTGATGGTTTTAGAGCATTCAAGCAAGGTTCCCCCAACATGAACTCTCTAGTAGGATTTGGCTCTGCAGCTGCATTTGCTATCAGTGCAGTAAGTGCGTCTATAATCAACTTTTCTGTCCAACCATATAGTTATATAATAACTTAGCTTTGCATTCGTTTAGGTGTCCTTGCTGAACCCTGAGTTGGAGTGGAATTCAACCTTTTTTGATGAACCGGTGAGTTGATTATTTTGTAGTCCTACTGATTGAGCTGTAATTTTTTATCTTTGCTGTTGTCATAGTGCTGCTTGTGAAATTGGGTGGAACGAGATACCCTTTGGGGCTCTCATTTACGTGTTATATAGCGTAGGAACAGCCTCTACGGTGGGCGATACAACAGATAGATCTTCACCAAAACCTGGCAAGGATCTAGGAACATATACTTGAGTTGCCAATGGTTTCTATGATAGCAGTATCGATTCACGGAACATGGAAGCTTGATTTTCTTTTCCCAGATTAGTCAAACCAATTTGGAATTTGACTGAATAACAGCTGAGTTGCGAGTTTTGTGTTGCATTCAAAATTTTGTTGAAGGAAGTTTTCTTGTAGCATGCAGGTCATGCTTCTTGGATTTGTACTTCTTGGACGATCTCTTGAAGAAAGCGCAAGGCTTAAGGCATCCAGTGATATGAATGAGCTCATTGTAAGTATTGATTTATATCTCACTATTGTTCCAGCAAGAAGCATTTTTCTTTTTCATTTTCCAATGCTAGAGACAGAAGATAAGATGGATTACTTCCATTTTCCACAATCCCTATAGAAAAAATATTGTTTCACAAAGTGACAGATAGAAAAGGAATGCACCATATATCATCATGCAAGATAATTGATTCATTGAAACTAATGATGTCTGGTGATCTGTGGCAGTCACTCTTATCACCTCAGTCGAGGTTAATTGTTACTTCCTCAAGTGATGACCCTTCTGCGGACACTAGTTTGAATTCTGATGCAATCACAGTCGAGGTTCCAGTTGATGATGTTCGTGTTGGAGACTCAATATTGGTCCTGCCAGGAGAAACTATACCTGTTGATGTATGTAGCCACTCCATACTTTTATTTTCTTATATGCCAGTATTATCGATCAATCCATTAATCTGTCTGAAACTATTCTTGCAGGGCATTGTTATTGGAGGATCAAGTTTTGTTGACGAATCAATGCTTACTGGAGAGTCCTTGCCTGTAGCCAAGGAGACTGGGCTTCCTGTATTTTCAGGAACTGTGAACTGGGTATGTATAGAACTTCTTGCCTGAAAGCATGCCTCTTGATCTGGTTCCAATAAGATGTTTCCAATCAACTCTATTTTTTTAAGTTCTTGAAAAAATGAATGTCTCATTACTCTAAAATGCTGCCCTCTGTGTCATTTATGTTTCTCATCATTTAATCAATACAAAGTTTGACTGGTGTCTGCTGAGCTAAATGGTCCTGTAGCCAAAGTTTGTCGTGTTTTGATTGATGTCCAACGGATGCTTTAACTAGATACACTTCACAAAGATTCACTACAATGCCTTGTGTCACTTCATCTTTGATGTTCCACTACCTTCATAAGTTCAGATGCCTTTCACTCTTCTTAGCTGGATATGCTAACAAGCCATTATTTGACTTGTTTTGAAGGATGGCCCGCTAAAGATCAGAGCAACATGTACAGGACCATCATCAACAATAGCTAAGATAGTCCGCATGGTTATGAAACACACCCTTTGCTGTTGAGAGTAAAGTGAAGAGAGAAGGGTGTTTAACTATATATGTATCCTTGAACAGGTTGAGGATGCCCAGGCACGTGAAGCTCCTGTTCAAAGGCTGGCAGATTCCATTGCAGGACCATTTGTATATACTGTTATGACATTGGCTGCAGCAACCTTTTCCTTCTGGTGTGCTCTTGTTTTTATTTTCTTCTATGAAAAATCTTGTTGTGACTAAAAATATTGCTTTGCTAACCCTCTCCCTCCCTAAGGTATTACATTGGCACACACTTATTTCCGGAGGTCCTTCTGAATGATATTGCTGGTCCAGATGGGGATTCATTACTTTTGAGTATAAAGCTTGCTGTGGATGTACTAGTAAGTGGCCCTGCTATAGCTTAGAAGAAAAAACTCAGCATTTCAGTCTAAGTCTTGGAACTTTATCAAATCGACTGGTTTCACAGTTGATCAACTGACATGTACCTATAGTGTGGTAATTGCACATGCAAAACCTGAAATATCTCATTCAAAAGCTCTTTCTCAAAGCCATGTTTGGAGCGTTTATTTGGACTACTTTTCTGAACTTTATTCCCTGCAGGTTGTTTCCTGTCCATGTGCACTTGGATTAGCTACACCTACAGCTATCTTAATAGGAACTTCCCTAGGTAACTTTCTATACCATCTGTTTCTATCCTTTTGTTCTGACTTTCATAATATGATGGGGATTAGATAAACTTGTAGAACCTTTCATGAGCAAAATTAGGACCCTATTCTAATTGTCAATTGCTCTACAGAAACTTTCCTGGTTGCATAGTTTTATTTATCATATCTTCCTGTCACTTCAACTTTCTTTTACTAGGTGCTAAAAGAGGGTTACTGATTAGAGGAGGTGATGTTTTAGAGCGTTTGGCTGGAATAGATGCTCTTGTGCTTGATAAAGTACGTGTTTCTTCGTTTTTCATTTTTACTATTCCCAATGTTGTTTTTTTTTTTTTTTTTGCATTACAAACAATTTATTATGATTCTAGACAGGGACGCTTACAGAAGGAAAACCAGTGGTGACTTCTATTGCTTCTCTGGCATATGAGGAGACAGAGGTCCTTCGTCTTGCTGCTGCAGTGGAGAAAACAGCATTGCACCCAATTGCAAATGCTATAATGAACAAGGCTGAACTACTCAAGCTGGATATTCCGATCACAAGTGGTCAGCTTACAGCACCTGGATTTGGCTGTTTGGCTGAAGTAGATGGAAGTTTAGTTGCAGTGGGCACTTTGGATTGGGTGCATGATCGTTTTGAAACTAAAGCATCACCAACTGAACTGAGAGACCTTAGAAACCGACTGGAGTTTATGTTGTCAAGTGAAGCATCATCATCAAATCAGTCAAAGTCAATTGCTTATGTTGGTCGTGAAGGAGAAGGAATTATAGGTGCTCTTGCAATATCAGATATTTTACGAGAAGATGCAAACTTAACTGTGGAGAGGTATTTTCTGGAGTGATTATTTGCATTTTAACTGTGTTTTCTTGGTACAGATACATTTCTCTTATCTAACAGGGTTATCCTCAGAGGCGCCGTGAAATGCTGCTTCTAGATCCTTAGATATTGTTAATGTTATTTTTGAAGTAGCATGCAAGTTTTGCAACTTTTACTGCCTTATCTGTTTAGTTAAAGCAGTGCAGCATGTTTAAACTTGTCTTGTCTTGTTAATCATCAGGTTGCAGCAGGAAAACATTGCAACATTTCTACTGTCAGGGGATAGGGAAGAAGCAGTGACAAGCATTGGGAGGACTATTGGAATCAGGAATGAAAACATAAAGTCTTCCCTAACTCCACAAGACAAAGCAAACATGATATCAACTTTGCAAGGGAAGGGACACAGAGTTGCAATGGTAATGAAATCCAATGCTTTATTGGTGTTCTATCATGGACACACTTTGATTCGTAGACCAAAAGTGTATTCCAAAATTATAAATATTTACAAAAGTCTTCAATTTGAGATGACACACATAGTTCCTCACTGACAACTTCGTGTCGGTGTCCTATAGCAAATTTTCCCTTTTTTTTAACCGAACTTGACTTTTTTTTTTTACCTGGATTGATTCATAACAACATTGATTTGTACTTGCTGTTGTCCAGGTTGGTGATGGAATAAATGATGCGCCATCTTTGGCAGCTGCAGATGTTGGAATAGCCATGCGAACTCACTCAAAAGAGAACGCAGCCTCGGATGCAGCTTCAGTTGTTCTACTAGGCAACAGGCTTTCTCAGGTAAGGTTGTTTCCCGTATTGGTTGTTTCATCTGAATACTCAAGTGCCATTAATGGGAATCAATCAATCTCTTGCTCAGGTGGTAGATGCGCTATCCCTGTCGAAGGCAACAATGGCAAAAGTTCACCAGAATTTGGCCTGGGCAGTGGCATATAACATACTAGCCATTCCAATTGCTGCTGGACTGTTACTGCCACAATATGACTTCGCCATGACACCATCTCTCTCAGGTAATGTTTACTGAGGACAACTACACACTGTCTGTTATACCATATTTTTCATCGAGGTTCTGTAATGACACAATATTTGGTGGTTTATCACACAGGAGGATTGATGGCCCTTAGCTCCATTTTTGTCGTCAGCAATTCTTTGCTTCTGCAGTTGCATGGTTCGTTTCAGAACACAGAAAAACGGCAGGGTGATCTGAGCTCAGGATCAAACTGATTTGTTGGGCTTAGTTTGACCCAACCGAAGGGACAGTGCTTCAAGATGGCACTGAATGATAGAGGGGGGTGCTAATACTGGTTTTCCAGCGCCGGCTAATTGAACCGAGTCAGAACTAAAAGTAGCAAATTATTCGTGTCAGTTGTAGCATGTTTGTGTACAGTTTATCTAGCCATCTATAGAGTTGCAAATAAGTCACTAAGTCACCCAAAAGGGCAATAATGTTAGCATTTACCACGGCCTTCAAAAATTGTAAATTTGTAATAGTGCTGCTGTAAACAAAGAGATATTGGGGCATATGGTCGAGCAGTGTCCAACAAGCTAAACTTCATTTCACACAGATATGGAAAGTTCAGTAAACAGAACTACTCTAATGTAGTACTACGTACATAGTAGTAGCCCCTAAGAACAAATAGCAACTCTAGTTGATTGATTAATTATATTCTGGCCACACTATAATGGCCATCATACCTCGGAACAATAACATAGCTAATAGGAGATTACTAATGATTCTTCTACTTTCATGTGTTCAATTGCCTTGGTTGTTCTAGCAATGTTCGAATCCATCGTTGTTGGCCCAGTGCACCTTCTTGCCGCTGCTGCTCCGCATCACCTTCTCGTCGACGGCCTTCACCCCGGCCTCCGCGGCGGCCGCCGACTCTGCCTGCACACGCGCCATCTTCCTCCCTCGCTTTGTCGCCGCATCCGCCTTCTCCGTCTCGGCCGCCTGGTACTCCCTGGCCCACCGCCGGCTCACGACGCACGTGGCCGCCAGCGCCACGGCCTGCGCCATGAACATGGCCAGCAGCAGCAGCTCCTCCAGGAACGCCAGCACGAACTGCTCCCGGCGGTCCCTGGCGGAGCCGAGGAGGCGGAGGCTGTGGTCGTGGCGGAGGAAGAAGGCGAGGGAGGCCAGCGCGTGGCCCGACAGCGCGGCGAGCGCGAGCGCCGTGTGCGCGGCGAGGCAGAGGTGGGTGAGCTGGGCGTGGAGCGCCGCGAGCGCGGACAGCAGGGTGGTGGCGTGCACGGAGACGAGCGCCCAGCCGAAGGGCGTCGGCCGCGGGCGGAGGAGGAAGACCGGGCCGAGCGCGGCGGCGGCGAGGACGAGGAGGGAGAGGTTGAGGAGCCAGACCAGCAGGTTCGGAAGGGAGCAGCAGCTCCGCAGGCTCGAGTTGCCGGTGGCGGACGCCATTAGCTTCTTCTGGGTGTGCGACTGGCGGACTGAGCGGTGCTTGTGTTCTCAGTGCGACACTGATCGAGTGATGTGGTGTTGAGACTTGGGAGTAGGGAAGCGCGTGGCGCGTGGGGGGAGGTTTAAACACAAAGCGGGAGGAGTGACCGTTGAGCGGAGCAACGGTTAATTGGCGCCGGGAGTGGAGCGTATGATTGTTGTCTCCATGCTGTCCAGTTTCCCGTGCTTTGAGCCTAGGCCTTGGAGGGAGGACAGGAGGAGCTATTTGCCATCACCATCAGCTTGAGTTAAAATAAAGATTAATTAGATTGATACCATTATAAGTAGTAAGGCTTGAAGATGCTACACAACTTTAATTCACCTAGCTCTGGTAGTCTACGTATCTCGAACGTTCTCTTGATCCAAAACCAGTGAAACATCACAAAACTGTGTGACTATTCTTTATTGAAATTCCACAAGTTTCTTTAACATTTTACGGGACAAAACTTATCATCACAGGGCCTGTTCCGCTGGCTGTTATCATAACATTTTCAAAATATATTTTTCTTTACGTAACTTTATAGAATTTTTCTACATAACCTTTACAACCCGATTCTGGTTCAAAACTGTTGGCAAACAAACTTATTAAAACAGCTGTCAACATAGTTTTTCTAGCTATACTCGCCTTTAATTTTGGATCAATGAAAATACCACTAGTCTATCATGCATCAACATTCGGTCTTTTGTCGGCATAAGAATATCCTAAA
>JADLZL010004714.1:0-26283 GCA_015844335.1 Chrysopogon serrulatus
CATATTTATGAGATAATAAAATATGACAAAAGCTATACCAAAAATAGGTTCACGTAAGAAAGTGCGTATTGGTTTGCGTAGGAATGCCCGTTTTAGTTTACGGAAGAAGTGCACGTAGAAGAATAAAAAGGGGTTATTCATGTTCAAGCCAGTTTCAACAATACCATTATAACCGTTACAGACCCGCAAGGTCGGGTCGTTTTCTGGTCCTCCGCAGGTACTTGTGGATTCAAAAGCTCAAGAAAAGCATCACCCTATGCTGGTCAAAGAACAGCAGTAGATGCTATTCGTACAGTGGGTTTGCAACGAGCAGAAGTTATGGTAAAAGGTGCTGGTAGCGGAAGAGATGCCGCATTACGAGCCATTGCTAAAAGTGGTGTACGGTTAAGTTGTATACGCGATGTAACACCTATGCCGCATAATGGATGTCGACCTCCTAAAAAAAGACGTCTAAAAAAAAAAAAATGAAACCGCTTTCAAGAGAAATAAACGATTCAATGATCAAATAATAATACTAGTCTGTTATGGTTCGAGAAGAGATAACAGGATCCACTCAAACACTAGAGTGGAAGTGTGTTGAATCAAGAGTAGATAGTAAACGTCTTTATTATGGTCGTTTCATTCTGTCTCCGCTTAGAAAAGGTCAAGCGGATACTGTCGGTATTGCCTTGCGAAGAGCTTTACTTGGAGAAATAGAAGGAACATGTATCACACGCGCCAAATTTGGGAACGTGCCACATGAATATTCCACAATAGTAGGTATTGAAGAATCCATACAAGAAATTTTACTAAATTTGAAAGAAATTGTATTGAGAAGTAATCTCTATGGAGTTAGAGACGCATCAATTTGCGTCAAAGGTCCTAGATACATAACCGCTCAAGATATAATCTTACCGCCTTCCGTAGAAATCGTTGATACGACACAACCTATAGCTAACTTGAGAGAGCCCGTTGATTTCTGTATTGAGTTACAGATCAAGAGAGATCGCGGATATCATACGGAACTCAGAAAGAACTCTCAAGATGGAAGTTATCCTATAGATGCTGTATTCATGCCTGTTCGAAATGTGAATTATAGTATTTTTTCTTGTGGGAATGGAAATGAAAAACACGAGATACTTTTTTTAGAAATATGGACGAATGGAAGTTTAACTCCTAAAGAAGCGCTTTATGAAGCTTCTCGTAATTTGATTGATTTATTTCTTCCTTTTATACGCACAGAGGAAGAGGGCACTAGTTTCGAAGAAAATAAAAACAGGTTAACTCCACCCCTTTTAACCTTTCAAAAAAGATTCACTAATCTAAAGAAAAACAAAAAAGGAATTCCATTGAATTGTATTTTTATTGATCAATTAGAATTGCCTTCTAGAACGTATAATTGTCTCAAAAGGGCCAATATACATACACTATTGGACCTTTTGAGTAAGACTAAAGAAGATCTTATGCGAATTAATAGTTTTCGTATGGAGGATGGAAAACTGATATGGGACACTCTAGAGAAGCATCTCCCAATTGATTTACCTAAGAACAAGTTCTCGCTTTAAATCATTGCAATTTTTTCCTCTTCTTCTTTTTTGAGTTAGAATAAAAAGAAAAAAGAAAGCAATTTTGCATCTTTGGCACAATCTATATTTTCGCGAAATGGATCATAATAAAATAGATTTTAGGTATCTAGGGAAGATTCACTTGGAAGTAACTATTTCCTAGATACCCATGCAGGGGACTTCGCGGTGGAATGAATCAACTCGAAAAATCCCTAAAAAAAAAAAAAGACCTAAAGTTAAGGATTTATCAATGGGTAATGTTGCTCCAATACCTAACCAAAGAGCTACTGCAGTACCGATTAAAAAAACGGTCGTAGCTACTGGACGACGAAATGGATTTTGGAATTTATTGACATTCTCTAGAAAGGGTACTGTCAATAAGCCCGTTGGCACAGAAACCATTAAGAGAACGCCCAATAACTTATTGGGTACTGTACGGAGTATTTGAAATACGGGAAAGAAGTACCACTCGGGTAATATTTCCAAAGGAGTTGCAAACGGATCCGCCGGTTCACCAATCATTGACGGCTCTAGAACCGCTAAACCTACATTACACGCAATAGTACCTAGAATTACTACTGGAAAAATGTATAAAAGATCGTTGGGCCACGCGGGTTCCCCATAATAATTATGTCCCATCCCTTTAGCTAATTTTGCTCTTAATACAGGATCATTTAAGTCAGGTTTCTTTGTTATTGGGATAGGTGAATTCTTTAGGATCCATCCCCCAAAGGAACCGGACATGAGAATTTGTCATCATCCGGCTCGAGCAAGAATGAAAGAAATAAGACCGTGGAGGATCCACAATAGAATAGGGTATATAATGACTCAATGACTCAAGGTAAGAAAAGCTTTATCAAATTATCTTTTCCGAAGTTGCGCCTATACCTACTCATTGAAAAGAATCCTATTCTTATGCTTAAATGCTCAATATCCAAGTGGGCTTACAAATTTGATCATGATCAATTGCTTTGTGGATTGTCTCTTGATTAGTTGGTGTTTATCCCCTCAATATCGCAAGTTTCTTATGTCCAAACAAAGTATTTACTTGTTACTAATAAAAAATCAAAAAGTTTAGCCTGCGTTCTTCCTTAGATCCCTTCTTTTACTCCGATAGTATTGCGGATCAAAATCGATGCAAAGAAAATGAATGCATTTCCATACTATAATAAAAAGTAAGTGTAATAAAAATGGAATTGGATCATATCACATGACTTATTCCATTTATACTCTATAGGATCTTACGGAGCCTGTTCATGGATGACATGGTTGGGGTATGATCATAGAAAATATTCTCCTCGAGTGAACCAGCCTATCCTTCCTAGATAGGGGACTTACGTGTTGATTGGATGCGGAGACACCTTTGGTGGTGAATTCTAATGTGGCAGATCCAATTCTCTATCTGCATGGCCAAATCAATAATTCAAGTCACACACTCCCATAATCCGCCCTTATTTATTTTCTTTCGTAAAATTCACTTCAACTATTTGTATAAAAATACTTCAAAGTTGAAGAGAAGTATCCAAATGACATGTCTTATTTTACAATAACCCATGTTTGTAGCAATGAAATACCACAACCTACCCGATATGATATATGATAATTAGAATTCTCTATGATATGCCTTCCTTATAAAGGACCCGAAATACCTTGCTTACGTATCATTGGAAAGTGCATTAACATAAATACGGCAGTAAGCAGAGGTAGTACAAAGGTATGTAAACTATAAAAACGAGTCAAAGTGGATTGGCCCACACTAGCACTTCCACGTAATAATTCCACTAAAGGGGACCCTATTACCGGAATAGCTTCGGGTACACCTGTAACAATTTTGACTGCCCAATAACCAATTTGATCCCAAGGCAAAGAATAACCAGTTACACCAAATGATGCAGTCAATACAGCCAAAACCACGCCTGTGACCCAAGTTAATTCACGGGGTTTTTAAATCCACCTGTGAGATACACACGAAATACGTGCAGGATCATCATTAGAACCATCATACTTGCTGACCATCGATGAACCGATCGGATTAACCAACCAAAGTTGGCCTCCGTCATTATATATTGGACGGAGGAAAAAGCCTCTGTAACGGTTGGTCGGTAGTAAAAAGTCATAGCAAAACCGGTAGCGACTTGTACTAGAAAACAAGTAAGTGTAATTCCCCTAAACAATAAAAAAATATGTTGACATGAGGAGGAACATATTTACTAGTTATATCATCCGCAATTGCCTGAATCTCAAGACGTTCTTCAAACCAATCATATACTTTATTGAGATAGGTAACTAGCCCGACTCCCCCTCCGAGAACCGTATATGAAAATTTCATCTCGTACGGCTCAAGCAGAAATACACAAATTTTCAACGGATATTAAAAAAAAAAGGTTCAAAACTCCATCAGCCACGGTATTGGATCGATTTGCCTTGAAGATATGAAATAAGAAAATCCAGAATTTCTTCTTTGTGATAATAATGCCAAAAAATCTCAAGTTGGCTCATCTGTCTTTCTTTCCCTTATGTTGATCATTAGAGGCCTCTTGACTTTTCTCTTCCCTATTTTTTATTTATTTTATTTTTTGACTAGTCAAAAAATAAAATACAAATTTCTAGTGGTTTTCTGATAGAAATTATCTTGTTGCGATCCTATGAATCAGTTCAATTAAAACCTTAGATTCATACTAGAGCCACGATGATTGAGTCTCAAGATAAACAAAAGGCAAGGGTTCTTCGAATAAGAACCGCTTGATGATCATTTATTGAAAGAGAAAAGAGTTCTTTTTTGGGCAAACTAAATTGGAAGGAAGAAAATTTCTTTTTTTATTAAGAACTGCTTGAATTTTTTTTTAAGTCTGGTTGCGAGGTCTAAATAGTGAGTATGAATCATAGTTAGTTTTTTTTTTTTGATCCACTCTATGTATTTCGTGTTCCAGATACTAGAATAAAAATATCCGACGAATTAGAATCATCTTGATAGAGATAACAGGCCCTTTCTATGTATTATCAATAGGATCAATTCTAACAAGTCACACACTCATATTCCAGAGATAAAAAAAAAAAATCCACGGTCGAACTACCAGAATGTCTAGAAATGTGGAGCTTAAAAGTTTTTTTTTTTTTTTGGATGGAAAAACTATGAAGTCATAGTTTTAGTTAGTAGAAACCTAATTCGTTAAAATTCCGTCCAGTAAAACAGAAGAATTATAAATTTCTAAAATTATAGATAGGAATATCGCGAATAAAGCCATTGCGACCCCCATAAAAGGAGTCCCCCCCCAACCCGGAGCAACTTTCCCATATTCCGAATTCAAGGGTTTCAATAAACTACCTGCGCCAGTCCGTTTTGGCTTAGGTCTAGAACTATCTTCAACGGTTTGTGTAGCCATAAATTCTATTTAATCATTGGTGTTGACTTTGTATACTATTCCGTTGTAGTTGTAAATACACGATCTTTTCATAGATCCATTGTAATCTTGAAATTCTATAAAAATGGAAACAGCAACTTTAGTCGCCATCTCCATATCTGGTTTACTTGTAAGCTTTACTGGGTATGCCTTATATACCGCGTTTGGGCAACCCTCTCAACAATTAAGAGATCCATTCGAAGAACATGGGGACTAATTGAAGTAAGAAGTCTCCCCTCCGGGGGACTTCTTACTTCAATGAAATTATTTCTTTCCTTCAATGAAATTATTTCATTTCTTAGTCGGAACCTTAGGTGGTTCTCGGAAGAAGATAGCGAAAAAAATTATCCCTAAAGTCGAAACTAAAAGGAACGTATAAACCAATGCTTCCATAGATTCGATCCTGGTTTATTTACAATTATAACTTCCACACCTATTCACTTATCATTTGGGATCATTTCCCATATAAAAAAAGAAAAAGAATCAAAGAAAGGACAGGAGATGTTCTTCATGTCAAATCAAACAAAAAAGAGAGGCGAAAGATACCATAGCAATGTGGTATCAGGCTGCCTGTCTCCTTGTAGTTGGATCTCCAACTTTTTGGAATGTTCCAAATTCCACTTGAGCATCCAAGTCTGGATCAATACCAGCAAAAACATCTCGGAACAAGGTTCGAGCGCCATGCCAAATGTGTCCGAAAAAGAAGAGCAAAGCAAAGGTAGCATGACCAAAAGTGAACCAACCCCTTGGACTGCTGCGAAAAACACCATCTGATTTCAAAGTAGCTCGATCTAATTCAAAAATTTCCCCTAATTGAGCACGCCGCGCATATTTTTTTACAGTAGCAGGATCAGAATAACTTACTCCATTAAGTTCGCCACCATAGAACTCCACCGTTACGCCTACTTGTTCAACACTATATTTGGATTCTGCTCTTCTAAAAGGAACGTCCGCTCTCACAATTCCCTCTTCATCTACCAAAACTACCGGAAATGTTTCAAAAAAAGTAGGCATACGACGTACAAAAAGCTCGCGTCCTTCTTTATCTCTAAAGACGGGATGTCCTAACCATCCAACAGCTATGCCATCCCCATTGTCCATTGAGCCTGCTCTAAATAATCCCCCCTTTGCCGGATTATTACCAATATAATCATAAAAGGCTAATTTTTCGGGAATTTTAGACCAAGCTTCTGATAAACTAAGATTTTCGGCTAACCCATCGCTAACTCTTCGATATATTTCTTGCTGAAAGTATCCCTGATCCCACTGATAACGAGTAGGCCCAAATAATTCGATTGGGGTAGTTGCTGATCCATACCACATAGTTCCGGCAACTACGAAAGCAGCAAAAAAAACAGCAGCGATACTACTGGAAAGTACAGTTTCAATATTGCCCATACGTAACCCTTTGTATAGACGTTGAGGCGGACGGACACTTAGATGGAATAGGCCCGCTAATATGCCCAAAGTACCCGCAGCAATATGATGCGAAGCTATTCCTCCCGGAACGAAAGGATCAAAACCTTCTGCACCCCACGCAGGATTTACAGCTTGTACTTTTCCAGTTAGTCCGTAAGGATCGGACACCCATATCCCAGGGCCATATAAACCCGTTACATGAAATGCACCAAAGCCAAAACAAGCCACCCCTGCAAGAAATAAATGAATTCCAAAAATCTTGGGCAAATCCAAAGAAGGTTTTCCCGTCCGCTCATCACAGAATATTTCTAGGTCCCAATATACCCAATGCCAGATAGCTGCCAAGAAACACAAGCCAGAAAACACAATATGCGCACCTGCCACACCTTCATAACTCCAAATACCCGGATTCGTTACAGTTCCTCCTGAAATACTCCAACCACCCCACGAATTCGTTATTCCTAAACGAGTCATGAAGGGGATGACGAACATACCTTGTCTCCACATTGGATCCAGAACAGGATCAGAGGGATCAAAAACTGCTAATTCGTATAAAGCCATCGAGCCAGCCCAACCAGAAACTAGAGCTGTGTGCATTATATGCACCGAAAGCAATCGACCCGGATCATTCAATACGACAGTATGAACACGATACCAAGGCAAACCCATGGAAATACCCCTTTAGCAAAGAAAAATAGACACGATGTCGCTTTATTTTATCGCATTGGAAAAGACTGTCCATACATATTCTATGTACCTAACCCTTCTAGGGGATTCTATGTCAGAAAGCGTGAATATTTATTTCATTCCATTAAAAATAACAAGCCAATTCTGTTTGTAAGAAGAAAGAGAAGCAGATCTATTCTATACTCGATAAGTGCCAATATGCAATGGGTAGCTTGGGCTATTTGGAAAAACGAAGAATAGATCCTTCATCCCTCTTTGTTTATCATTCGAATCACGGATTCCTTTTTCTTTATTCAATCTGTCTTACCTTCCTTATATGTAGAATCTTTCAATCTATGTATTATTTCAATCTATGTATTAATAGAATCTATAGTATTCTTATAGAATAAGAAAAAAATGAAGATAATAAACTGCGGATTCTTTCTTTCTCTTCCATTCTTACGTTTCCATATTAAAGTGTAGTTTTTTTACTTAAATTTAATAATATTAATCTAATATGCCCATTGGTGTTCCAAAAGTACCTTACCGGATTCCCGGAGATGAAGAAGCGACTTGGGTTGACTTATACAATGTTATGTATCGAGAAAGGACACTTTTTTTAGGTCAAGAGATTCGTTGCGAGATCACGAATCATATTACAGGTCTCATGGTATATCTCAGTATAGAAGATGGAAATAGCGATATTTTTTTGTTTATAAACTCCCCTGGCGGGTGGCTAATCTCAGGAATGGCGATTTTTGATACGATGCAAACGGTGACACCTGATATATATACAATATGCCTCGGAATAGCCGCGTCCATGGCCTCCTTCATTCTGCTTGGAGGAGAACCCACCAAGCGTATAGCATTCCCTCACGCTAGGATTATGCTTCACCAACCTGCTAGTGCTTATTATCGGGCAAGGACACCAGAATTTTTACTAGAAGTGGAAGAGTTACACAAAGTTCGCGAAATGATCACAAGGGTTTATGCACTAAGAACAGGCAAGCCTTTTTGGGTTGTATCCGAAGACATGGAAAGGGATGTTTTTATGTCAGCAGACGAAGCCAAAGCTTATGGACTTGTCGATATTGTAGGGGATGAAATGATTGACGAGCACTGTGATACTGATCCAGTGTGGTTTCCAGAAATGTTTAAGGATTGGTAGTGGGTGGATTTCTTGTAAATTTATTTCAAACCTAAATTCGGGTTTTATGCTATAGAAAATAGAAAAACTTCATGATGATGAATCATCAGGTTAAGATCGATCTAAACCAATCCATTTTATATATACATACGACATGCCAACGGTTAAACAACTTATTAGAAATGCAAGACAGCCAATACGAAATGCTAGAAAATCGGCCGCGCTTAAGGGATGTCCTCAGCGTCGAGGAACATGTGCTAGGGTGTATGTGCGACTCGTTCAGATCATGAGTTCAAACAAATAATAAAATTTTTGAAGTATCCATGATCGGTACCAATGAATAGGACTATCCTAGATTTCTATGGTATATGAAATTTATGGTTTCCTTTGGTGCAAATCCAATCATCTAGATTGGAAGAAGCAATTCCCCCATTGGTAACAAATGGTTATCCATTAAGCGGAGGAAATAGTAATAAAAAGAAAAAGGCTTATGCTCCTTTATCTTAAAAGAACGGACTAAAGGGTCAGCTACTTAGCCAACTTTCATAATTAAATACCGTCACTGTACGAATAACTC
Organism: Chrysopogon serrulatus; assembly: GCA_015844335.1. Taxonomy (NCBI): domain Eukaryota; kingdom Viridiplantae; phylum Streptophyta; class Magnoliopsida; order Poales; family Poaceae; genus Chrysopogon; species Chrysopogon serrulatus. The sequence continues at coordinate 8,755 of JADLZL010004714.1, forward strand.
TTATTGTGAAAAGAGTTATTTACTCTATAATGGATAGGTAGAGCCAAAGAATGTGAACTATACAAGTTCACAATACCTTTTGATGAAATGAAAGAAAGGGCTCCGGTGTATAGAGAGGGCCTCGCCGTTTAAAAGGGAACCATAAAAACGATGGAACCCACTGTTTTTTTAGTATCGTTAGAATTTGTTATTTCTATGCGAAATAACTGAATAGAATAAAAAATCGTGGTTGGGAAGGTTATAGTAGCAAAAGCCATTGGAATTAATATTTTATATATCGGAATAATCCGTTTAGTTATTAATGGGAAAAAAGAGGGTTAAAAGAAGAGAAATCATTAGTTATTAATTCAAGGTTAATTTGATTCAATGACCAGAGTTCCGCGAGGATATATAGCTCGGAGACGACGAACAAAAATGCGTTCATTTGCCTCAAACTTTAGAGGGGCTCATTTAAGACTTAATCGAATGATTACTCAACAAGTAAGAAGAGCTTTTGTTTCTTCTCATCGAGATAGAGGCAGGCAAAAGAGGGATTTTCGTCGTTTGTGGATCACTCGGATAAACGCAGCAACACGGGTATATAACGTATTCAATAGTTATAGTAAATTAATACACAATCTGTCCAAGAAAGAATTGATTCTTAATCGTAAAATGCTTGCACAAGTAGCTGTATCAAATCCAAATAATCTTTACACGATTTCCAATAAAATAAGGACCATCAATTAAAGGATAAAAAAGTAATATACAGGAATAATTAAAACCGAATTCCCGGAGAGGGAACTCCGGGAAGATACAATAAATTAAGATTAAGTGGTAGGAATCAACGAGCATGTTGTAATAAATAAAAAAACTATTTATTTTTTCCTTTTTTCTTTATTATAACAAACACAAGAATCAAAATTGGATTACTTTCTTTATATATGAGTCTGAGCCTTTCGAATAAAACATCAACAATCGGAACTTAAGTTTCGATTGTTGTTTCTTAAATTCTGATTGGAGTTTCTTAAGTTTCGATTGGAATTGAACTTTTGTGTTAATTGAGGAATATGTCTATTTTTTCTGTGTCTAGGACCAGTAATTATTGAAATTGCCTGGGCTTGAAATTGCTTCTCATTCTCATAGTTACGAAATGGTAAGAAAGATAAAATACGAGCCTGTTTTATAGCAAGAGTAATTAATCGTTGTTGTTTCAAGGTTAATCTATTTATTCGTCTGGATAATATTTTTCCTTGTTCACTAATAAATCGATTAATTAAACTCATGTTTCTATAATCAATTCGATCCCCCGGGCCTATTCGAGAACGCCTACGAAAAGGTTGTTTGGATTTACGAAAAGGTTGTTTGAATTTACGAAAAGGTTGCTTAGATTTTTGAAAAGTTTGTTTGGATTTACGAAAGGGTTGCTTAGATTTACGAAAAGGTTGTTTAGATATATACATGATTTATTCCTTATTTTAAAATTTGAAAAAAAAAAAATGGATTTCTTTATTTTATTAATTTTTGATCCAGAACCAGAAGAAGTAGTCTTTCTTTGGTCCATATATTATTTGATTAATATACTATATAAAAATATAAAAATCAAAATATATAAAAATCAAAACCCTCTATACATATGAAATAATATCTACCTAAAATCAGATTAGTTGATTTGTATTTTGTATTCTATCTATGTTCTATATATTTAATAAGAAGTTCTTACTCTTTCTGTTCTTTGGAAAAATCGAACACACGATGCTCCTATTTCTTTATTTCATTATGAGTGGTATGCTTGCGACAATAACGACAAAATTTTCTTAATTCTAATTGTCCGGGCGTATTGTGGCGATTCTTTTGAGTACTATATCTAGAAATCCCCGTCGATTCCTTATTGGTACCCTTTCGAACACAACTAATACATTCCAAAATAACTCGGATTCTAACATCTTTGCCCTTGGCCATGAACCTCTTTTTTGGATCGACTTAACTTAATTCTTATACCTATTCTTTTTTTATTCTTCTATTTTGGATCCAAAGAAAAGAAGAAGAATAAAATCCATAGAAGTTCCTAACTAAAAATGTGATTTCTAAAGATTTTGTTGTAATTCTTCGAATTCTCGAACAAATCCAATCTAATAGAATAAAAAATTTTTGAAATTCGTAAATTAAGTAATAAAACATAGAGAAATTATTAAAGAATACAATCCTTATCCATCTTTTCTTTCTTTTTGCTTCATATACTAAAAAAGAATTCAAAAAGGGAAAATTTTCGTCATGTCACGAAGAATTCTATCTCTCGCATAGGAATAACTAGAATTAAAAAAAAGGGAATGACAAAGCATCTGGGAATAAACGATTGATTTCTATCAATAAACCTGCTAAAGCCCCAAACCATAGAGTACTTAGCACGGGTGCTACAGAGAGATATGTTTTTATATCCCGCATTTAAAATCCTCCTTCCGTATTGGAATACATATATGATCAGATACTCTTGCCCAAGATCCTTTGTATTTCTTTTGTTTAGGCGAAATTCCTAACTAAAAAAACAAAATAAATATTCTATATATATAGAATGAACCGTATAGACGAGATTTTCCTATCCCTAAAAAAGATGACCCCTTCTTCCTATACATTACTAAGGAATAGTAGTCTTTCTTTTATAGGTGAAATTTGACTGGATTTTAGTTTATACCCTTCCTTGATTATATGAGACCAAAAACAAGAAATGACAAGAAAGTTCTATATGGATAAAGAAATAGAAGAAAATTACGATGTGGAAAACAAGAAAGGAATTGTGTACAATGGCATTGTACAACAATTTGGAAAAGGGATGTAGCGCAGCTTGGTAGCGCGTTTGTTTTGGGTACAAAATGTCACAGGTTCAAATCCTGTCATCCCTACCTATTAATTCTCTCTTCTTTATGGGCAGTAGTGGGGAGATCGATTAAAAAAGTGGGTATAACTTGAATTTGTGGATACTATACGGACGTGAGACACGTTAGGAATAGAAAAGGATTTTCTTTTTTTTGTTTTGAAAGCGCTCTTAGTTCAGTTTGGTAGAACGCGGGTCTCCAAAACCCGATGTCGTAGGTTCAAATCCTACAGAGCGTGATTCTATATATCTTATGTCGAAACTAAAATAACTTAAAAAAAACAAAGTAGAATTGCAACTCCAATTTGACCTCCTCCAGACCAGAGAGGAGGTCAATCAAAAAAGAAATATTACTCAATCAAAGATCCAACTGATCCCCACGCCTGTATTGCAAATACGCAGTCACGAATAATCCCGCTAAAGTAATAGGAATTAGGCCTAAGACGATTCCAAATAGAAAAACTTCAATCATTTTGATTTGTTCGAGGGGATAAAAAAAGAGGTACGATCTATCTCTAAATAATAGTCTAAACTATCCACGAATCTCAATGACCAAGAAAAGAATTGGTAATTAGTGTGGAAAAGAGTCTAGAATACCTGGAAGAAAAAAAGAAAGATTCTTCTATTCATTCAATTCATTTCAAATAAGACGTATCTTGTTCAAGCCAATAAATAGAGCTGGGGTTATAGTTAAAGCAGCCAGTAGAAAACCGAAATAACTAGTTATAGTAAGCATGAAGGGGTTAAATTCCATTTTTTTTTTACTACACTACATATGTTGGTAAAGCACTTACCTAAGTTTAAGTTATGGAAAATTCATAATTCATCGGTTATTTTAGATAATACTAAAAAACAAGATAGAGTGAGATACAGAAGTGTAAAAAAAAAAAAGAGAAAATCGATTCATCAGACGGAACATGAGTCCCTAATTCCGAATCAAGAGATTTGTTGTGGAATCTGTCAGTTAAGTAAACTAATAATATTAAGAACTAGATCATCTAACGCCATTGAAAAAGAAAATTGGATTTTCGGGGGAATTTTGGAATAAAAGATAAATAAAGAATTAAATTTGAAAAAAAAAATTCTTTCTATTTCGGATTATTTCTTTTTTAATAGGATGGATTTCATCCTCTTTTTGGAGCAAACAGTCGTCCCCTATTCCTTCTTATTTTAACTCATTATATTCCATATGGAATAAGAGGAGAAGAAAAGCATTCCACGACCCCCGAGGGGCCCCCTCAAAAAGGGAACTATTCCTTGAATTTACTTTTTTTATTTATTTTTATTCGTTTTTTGAACCCCAACAAAAGTTGATTCGAAGTTACTTCAATTATCCTTTTCTTTTAAGTTCTTCTTGTAAAGTTCCATGCTTGCTGTTTGGTCAAGAAAGTTAGACCTAATCCAACAAACAAGACAAGGATTGATTACGAATCTTGATTCTTCAAAGAATGTATTCTGTTTCTTTCATAACGGATTATCCACTATTCGATTTTCTATTTATTAGATATTATTTTATGCTAACCGATTAAATTCCTTTAACTAAAAAGAGATAGATTTTGCATATACTTATCTTTGTATTGCGTCAATATGAGAATATCCTTCCTAAATTCTTTATCTTATTAATCATTAACTTAGGTTTTCCCAAGATCTTGGCCGCTATTCCAAATTCCATTTTTCTACTATTCCGAAGACAATGAAAATAAGTAGGACCCAAAAAATTGTGGGGTTCTATTGATGCCTTGAATAACATGTAATTTTCCTATAGACAAGGAACAAAAAAGAGAAAAAAGGAATTCTGTTTCGGGACCAAGCAAAACTGGATTGCTGTGCCATAGGAAGGATAGCTATACTAATTCGGTATACTCAAAATACACCTTTGGTACAAAATTGACAATCTCACAAGGATGAAATATCAGTAATTTTCTATTTACTGGTGGATCCCATCTTTTACGGAATCAATTCCTTTTTTGAATAAAAATTTTGGGAGCTCAGCATGTCTGGAAGCACGGGGGAACGTTCTTTTGCTGATATTATTACCAGTATTCGATACTGGGTTATTCATAGCATTACTATACCTTCCCTATTCATTGCGGGTTGGTTATTTGTCAGTACGGGTTTAGCTTATGACGTGTTTGGAAGTCCTCGACCAAACGAGTATTTCACGGAAAGCCGACAAGGAATTCCATTAATAACCGACCGTTTTGATTCTTTAGAACAACTAGATGAATTTAGTAGATCCTTTTAGGAGGCCCCCAATGACCATAGATCGAACCTATCCTATTTTTACAGTGCGATGGCTGGCTGTTCACGGATTAGCTGTACCCACGGTTTTTTTCTTGGGATCAATATCAGCAATGCAGTTCATCCAACGATAAACCAAATTCCAACTATAGAACTATGACACAATCAAACCCGAATGAACAAAATGTTGAATTGAATCGTACCAGTCTATACTGGGGTTTATTACTCATTTTTGTACTTGCTGTTTTATTTTCCAATTACTTCTTCAATTGAGAGAAAGAAAGAGAGTAGTAAGAATTCTCTTATCCCATTTGGAAGGATACCATCTTTATAACTATCCATGACTGTTTTTGTCTCTAGCATGACCACTTGAGAAAATGTGGAGGAAAGTAGGGGAAATGGCCGATACTACTGGAAGAATTCCTCTTTGGCTGATAGGTACTGTAACTGGTATTCTTGTGATTGGTTTAATAGGTGTTTTCTTTTACGGTTCCTATTCTGGATTGGGTTCATCTCTATAGTAATCGGAGGATCCAGATTGTAAACATGAAAAAGTAGGAACTTAGCGGGTCCTTACTCCCCTTTATCTGATTAGAGCGGAAAGGGCCCGCGGAATTCTTATTGTTATAACGCGGTTTTATTCCATAATCTCGAAATGGATTACCTATTTCTATAAAAAAAAAATAACAAAAGAAAACCTTTGCTCTGATGGTTGGAATCCCTCCATTTATTCTTTTGTTTGTTAATGATGTTAGTGAGTGAAGCAATCCATCGGTCGATTTAAAGCCCCCGCCTTTCGCCCATAAAATGGATTCACTCTTATGAAGCAACAAGAAAGAGGGGAGAGGATCCAGTATTTTATTCCATGAAGGAAGTATCCTGCAAATCGTTGATTTAGTTTAGAGTAATAAACTAATAAAACCTTAATCAAAACTACTCAACTAGCCTAAAAACCAAAACCACCCTTCCATGGGAGGGTATAGATTTTGGTTTTTACAAAATTTCTGTAAGTTCAAAGTTGAACTTAATTGAAAAAGTCAAGCAATTCTATTTGCTCACAAGAAATTTGTCCCCCGCCATACTTTCTTTCCCTCTGTTTGTCCACTACCGCGCCCGAACCTAAGCAAAGGAAGTCCAAAAGACAGACCCGAATAAAGAATAAATAGTAATCTTTGACAAAACAAATAAGAAGAAAAATGATTCTTACTTCGATACAAGAAGAATCGACACAAGAAAAAGGGTTTTTTGCCTTTTTCTTGTGCCCAATAGAGGATTAAGAAGACCCACAATTCCTCCTAAAAGGACTTGTTGCTTTTATTGTTCTCGTCTTTGCCTTGGATCCTCTTCTTTTGCATGAGATAGAAATAAGTAATTCCAGAAATCGAGGCTTTTTTCTAACTTGATGGTAAGAAATCCCAGGATCTAGAAATTCATTTCGTACAATTGAACCTTTTCAAACTGTTTCTTTTTGAGAACCAAAAAAACTTGTGCCAAAATAACAGATGCGAAGAAGAACAAAAGGCCTTGGACGCGCAATGGATCCTGAAGCACTATTTCTGCATCCCCCTGACCAAACCCTCCTACATTAGGATTGCTTGTTAATGGTTGATCAAGCTTGATTGATTCCCCCTCTGAAACAAGAAGTTCTGGCCCGGGAGGTATAATATCAATCACTTGGCGTCCATCCGACGCATCCGCTATGGAGATTTCATATCCCCCCTTTTCTTTACGTAGTATTTTTTTTACTATACCTGTTGACGTAGCATTATAGACCGTATTGTTACTCTTGCTACCATCAGGATAGATCTGTCCCCTTCCTCGGTTTCCCCCTACATATATGGGATATTTTAAGAAATGAACGTCTTTTTTTGTAGCGGGATCGGGGGAAAGAATGGGAAAGACAATTTCACTATATTTCTTACCGGGAACAGGGCCTATCACAAGAATATTTTTTTTATTGGGACGATAACTCTGAAAAGAGAGATTTCCTATCTTTTCTTTCAACTCAGGAGAAATACGGTCGGGCGGCGCTAATTCGAATCCCTCGGGCAAAATAAGAACAGCACCCACATTCAACCCTCCCTTTTTACCATTAGCAAGAACTTGTTTCAGCTGCATATCATAAGGAATTCGAAGAACTGCTTCAAATACAGTATCAGGAAGCACTGCTTGGGGAACTTCAATATCGACAGGCTTATTAGCTAAATGGCAATTGGCACATACAATTCGTCCAGTCGCTTCCCGCGGGTTTTCATAACCCTGCTGCGCAAAAATGGGATATGCGTTTGAAATAGATGTGCGAGTTATTACGTATATCATGATCGATACAGAAATCGATCGAATCATCTGTTCCTTTAACCAAGAAAAAGTTTTTCTATTTTCCATGTCCAATCGCGGATCCCGGAATTTCTACAATAAATTAGATAGGTAGCTAAGCTAATCTAGTTCCCTATACACGAGTCTGTTGTCATTCTACTGCAATAGTTGTACTAGAATGATAAATACCTTGAGCAGGTAGAAATAGAAAGAATTTTGAAAAGGGCTTTCTTTCTAAAGGAAGAAATATGCTAATTTGATTAATATTAGGAAATCAAATGAGTGAGTTTATGCTTCACTAATTGAATGATAAATGACTACAAGTGAAGGAGATAGACGGTTTAAACAAAAAAAGACCCAAAATTTCAAACACGTGTCTAGAATCACAGGAAAACTACAAACAAAAATAGTGAAAATTAGCTCGTTAGGAGCCCATCCAAGATTGTTGTAGACCCAACGAATTAGTAGTTCCCAACCGCGGGTGGAGTGAAATCCAACAAAAAAATCAGTAACTAAAAGAATAAAAAAAGCTTTTATTGAATCATTTAAGTTATAGAAAAATTCCTGAACCCAAGAATTCAAAATGACAAGTTCTTCTTTACCCAGAAAAAAAGAACCACTTAGAATAGCCAAACAGATTATATTTGTTGAGAAATGCAAAATGATATGGAGGTGATCCTCATTATCTATTTTGGCTAATTGTATTATTTCCTTGTGTATTCCTATAGGAAGTTTTTGTACATGTGTCTTCGGTTTCTCTTTTATCATTTCGTCCAAGAGAAAAAGTTCTTCTAATTCTATGAATCCTTCTAGAATCCTTTTCTCTTGAATATCAGTTAAGAAAGTTTCGGATTGCCTGGTATTCCACCAATTCTTAATCCAAAGTTCCAGACATTTGTTAAAAGAGAAAGAGACTCCCCAGGGCAAAAGTACGATAAATACAAGATATAAGAAAGAAGGCAATGCTTTCTTTTTTTTCATTTTTGATCTGTAAATTGAGTTGTTAATGAATCCGCTTCATTCGCCGACTCTATTTCATTTGCTGAATATATATGATATTTCTTTTCTTTGAAGCAAAAATTCTATAACAAGGTTTGAGACCTTGTGTTTGTATCTATATTCTCTTTTTGTATACTAGTGGAATTTCATTGTATTGGGTTCTTTCTTAGATCTAAATGGAGTGGAATAGAGAAATAAAAAAAGGCCTTTCATATTTTCATATAAAAATGGAAGAATAGTATGCTATATATCTCACTTGGACAAAACAAATTCGAAGCAATTTTCTCTTATCCTCGTTTGTTCCTTCCTTTAGATAAATACTCGAAAATTCCCTTACAATTGCAAAAAATTGCAATTGGTACTCAAAATACTTCAATTGGTACACGCAAGAAATAGGCCAATTCGGCAGCTTTTTGTTCAATTTCTCGTGGAGTAAAAAACTTCTCATCAGTACGAGTCAAGGGAATGACCCCCTGGCCCCGGATTTCCATATAAAGGATACGACGAGGATAAAGACCCTCTTTAACCTGAATTCTAATTGATTGGATATCCCGCACAAGGAATTGAAGGAAGATGCGACGTTTTATTCCAGGGAATCCCCAACGAAAAATGCACACTGTTCCCTCTTTTCTATCGAATCGGTCATAACCACTGCCTACATTCCATAAAATAGTGCACCACAAATAGGAGCTAATGAATAGGCCCGCGATTCCGTAGAAAGACATCACGACCCCCTGTGGAAAAAAAAGAATTTGTTGAGATGGAAGTACAGATATCATATTCTTACCAAGATAACTGGAAGCCCCAACCGCTAAGAATCCTAATGAACCTAGAAAAAGAATACAGGCCCAGAAAAAATTACCTCTTTTTCGAGAACCTTTTAGAAGTTCTATCCATATGTGTTCTGATCGCCAATTCATATTAGATATACTAAATCCAGTAGCGGTCAATTGAAATTGAGAGAATAAGCTAAATGATTTTTACTTTTTTTGATTCCGAAATAGCCTTCAGTAGCTAGTACTCCTGTAAAATAATTGGTTAGATACATTGACTTTCTATTCAAAAAAAACTCGCTATAGTCGGCTACGCATATGCATGCATTTATGCTCGTAGCTTATATCTGCATCCATAGACGTTTTTTTTTTTCATTTGTGTGTAGAAAGAGCTACATACCCTATCATATTATACTACTTACACAAAAAAATATCTGTATTATGATCCTGGAAATACATTGGGAAAATTTGGCCCCGTCGTTTCTAGACAATCTTATTTTTCTGCACATAAAGAAATAAGGAAGTCATTGCAATTGCCGGAAATACTAAGCCTACTAAAGGTACGAAAATAGAGGGTAAGTTAAGATCTGTCATAGAATATGTGTCTCAATTCAAATTTACTATTTCTATCTATTCGAAATATATCTTAAGATTCTTATGATATAATTAAGTATATCTATTATAAGGAATATTGACTATTGTATTTTTTAGTTTACAAAATACAGATTTTTTATAGAATACTTTTTTTTTTATAGATCTAGAAATTTTTTCTAGATCTAAAAAAAAAAAAAATGAATGGAATTAATAATAAGAAAAAAAAAAAAAAAAGGGGAACTCATTAAAATAAAATAGTTTAGTTTTCTTTTTCCCATTCTCATCGCCTTTCTATCCTTCTAATCGAACTTGAAATTGGATTCAAAAGAAAGCTATTGTGAAAATAAAAGAAATACCTCTTTCAGAATACCCTTTAATTTAAAAAGTAGAAGTGGAATAGAATACCCAGTTGAAGGGTAATGATCATACGTCTGTAATGCATTGTATGTCCCAGAATAGGTCCCATTCTTCTACCCTTTCCGGGTAGTCGATGGCTATTCACAACTACTACCTTAACACCAAAGAAGAGTTCGATCCAATGCTTTATTTCTGTCTTAGTGAATCCCGATTCGACATTAAAAGTATATTGATTCTTTCCCAATAAACGAAGACTCTTTTCTGTAAATACTGCGTATTTGATTCCATTATCGTACGATAATACTATATTTTGATTTATATTTGTTTATTGTATTATACCTTTCTATATTCTCGATATATAGAATAGAAGAATCTCGATTTGTCAAGTCTCATGATCGTATCAAGATCTATTTAAATTCGGCTCAGCTTTTTTTTTTTTTAGAAAAGATTGAGCCGAATTTAATTGCAATCAATTAGAAGAATAAAGAAGAATTACTGCATTTCTTAACTTATTTTTTTTTTTTTCTCTTTCTATTTTGCTTCTTTTTTATTTTATTTAGACCTTTTTTTATATCTAGTTTTATCTACTTATATCTATATGGTATCCATCGCTTTGAAACCATCAAATTTGATCTCCTTCCATATTTCACAAGCTGCGGCTAGTTCAGCACTCCATTTGCAAGCTGCTTTGATAATTTCATTACCTTCACGAGCAAGATCGCGCCCTTCGTTACGAGCTTGTACACAGGCTTCTAAAGCCACACGATTAGCTGCTGCACCAGGTGCATTTCCCCAAGGATGTCCTAAAGTTCCTCCACCAAATTGTAATACGGAATCATCTCCAAAGATTTCGGTCAAAGCTGGCATATGCCAAACATGAATACCCCCTGAAGCCACCGGTATAACACCTGGCATGGATACCCAGTCCTGAGTGAAAAAGATACCGCGAGAACGATCTTTTTCAATAAAATCATCGCGCAATAAATCAACAAAACCTAAAGTTATTTCGCGTTCCCCTTCTAACTTACCTACTACTGTACCGGAGTGGATATGATCTCCCCCCGACATACGCAATGCTTTAGCTAATACACGGAAATGCATACCATGATTTTTCTGTCTATCAATAACTGCATGCATTGCTCGGTGAATGTGAAGAAGTAGGCCGTTGTCGCGGCAATAATGAGACAAAGTAGTATTTGCGGTGAATCCTCCTGTTAAGTAGTCATGCATTACAATAGGAACCCCTAATTCCCTTGCAAATACAGCTCTCTTAATCATTTCTTCGCATGTACCTGCAGTCGCATTCAAGTAATGCCCCTTGATTTCACCGGTTTCGGCTTGTGCTTTATAAATTGCTTCGGCACAAAAGACAAAACGGTCTCTCCAGCGCATAAATGGTTGTGAGTTTACGTTTTCATCATCTTTGGTAAAATCAAGTCCACCGCGTAGACACTCATAACACGCTCTACCATAATTTTTTGCGGATAATCCCAATTTTGGTTTAATAGTACATCCCAATAAAGGACGACCGTACTTGTTCAACTTATCCCTTTCAACTTGGATACCGTGAGGCGGACCTTGGAAAGTTTTTGCATAAGCAGGGGGAATTCGTAGATCCTCCAAACGTAGAGCGCGTAAGGCTTTGAAACCAAATACGTTACCCACAATGGAAGTAAACATGTTAGTAACAGAACCCTCTTCAAATAGGTCTAATGGATAAGCTACATAACAGATATATTGATCTGGGTCCCCAGGAACGGGCTCGATGTGATAGCATCGTCCTTTGTAACGATCAAGACTGGTAAGTCCATCAGTCCAAACAGTTGTCCATGTACCAGTAGAAGATTCCGCAGCTACTGCAGCTCCTGCTTCTTCAGGCGGAACCCCGAGCTGAGGAGTTACTCGGAATGCTGCCAAGATATCAGTATCCTTGGTTTCGTACTCCGGGGTGTAGTAAGTCAATTTATAATCCTTAACACCAGCTTTAAATCCAACGCTTGCTTTAGTTTCTGTTTGTGGTGACATAAGTCCCTCCCTACAACTCATGAATTAAGAATTCTCACAACGACAGGGTCTACTCGATATGGATTAGGCGTAAATGAAACCTTTGCAAAAATCTAAAAAAAAAGATATTCAATTAATATCAACTCATTAAATAAAAAAAGGAGTATGCTTAAGTTAATGAATATGTTTCATTCATATATAATGTGTACACCCTGTGTACGTTCTATCCTATAGGAATTTTACTATAGGAATTCGATAGGAAGGAATTCGATAGGAATTGAGTTGTTGTTATGGTAAGTTAACACGGTTCGTTATTAAACCGTGGATTTGATTCACCAAATCCATCATTATTGTATACTCTTTGATAGATATAGCGCAACCCAAACCAATCCCTAATCTTTATTTTACAATTTTTAAAGTTCTTAATAGGCCCCTTTGATATTTTGAATCTAAATACCTAAATACTAAGAAAATTCTCTGTTGACAGCAATCTATGCTTCACAGTAGTATATATTTTGTATATCGAAGTCCTAGATAGGAAAGTAGAGTAGGCACAGATCCTTCACAAAAAGGCGAAATTTTATAAAAAAAAAAATTGATTGAATTTTCCAACGGACTCATTCCATAAGTAAACAATTGAATGGGATTCGCTTGGGCAACGAAATCAGGTGCGAGTCCTTTTTTTTTTTTTTTTTATTGAATTAACTAATTCATTTCCTTTTGACTTTTGGATTTTTGGATATTTTTTTGATTTGGCATTATTCAACAAGAAAAAAAATTTCGACAAATTCCTTTTTTTTTGAAAATTATGTGATAATTATGAGAACCAATCCTACTACTTCGCGTCCCGGGGTTTCCACAATTGAAGAAAAAAAGCGTAGGGCGTATTGATCAAATTATTGGACCCGTGCTGGATATAACTTTTCCCCGGGGAAGTTGCCTTATATTTATAATGCTTTGATAGTGAAGAGTCGAGACACTGCCGATAAGCAAATTAATGTGACTTGTGAGGTACAACAATTATTAGGAAATAATCGAGTTAGAGCTGTGGCTATGAGTGCTACAGACGGGTTGATGAGAGGAATGGAAGTGATTGACACGGGAACTCCTCTCAGTGTTCCAGTCGGTGGAGCTACTCTCGGACGAATTTTTAACGTTCTTGGGGAGCCTATTGACAATTTGGGTCCTGTGGATACTAGTGCAACATTCCCTATTCATAGATCTGCGCCTGCCTTTATCGAGTTAGATACGAAATTATCTATCTTTGAAACAGGTATTAAGGTGGTCGATCTTTTAGCTCCCTATCGACGTGGAGGAAAAATCGGACTGTTGGGGGGGGGGGCAGGAGTAGGTAAAACAGTACTCATCATGGAATTAATCAATAACATTGCTAAAGCTCATGGAGGCGTATCCGTATTTGGCGGAGTAGGGGAACGGACTCGTGAAGGAAATGATCTTTATATGGAAATGAAGGAATCCGGAGTAATTAATGAAAAAAATATTGAGGAATCAAAGGTAGCTCTAGTCTATGGCCAAATGAATGAACCGCCGGGAGCTCGTATGAGAGTTGGTTTAACTGCCCTAACTATGGCAGAATATTTCCGAGATGTTAATAAGCAAGACGCTTTTTTTATTCATCGATAATATCTTTCGTTTTGTTCAAGCAGGATCGGAAGTATCCGCCTTATTAGGCAGAATGCCCTCCGCAGTGGGTTATCAACCTACCCTTAGTACAGAAATGGGTTCTTTGCAAGAAAGAATTACTTCTACCAAAAAGGGATCTATAACTTCGATCCAAGCAGTTTATGTACCTGCAGACGATTTGACCGACCCTGCTCCTGCCACAACATTTGCACATTTGGACGCTACTACCGTACTTTCCAGAGGATTAGCTTCCAAGGGTATTTATCCCGCAGTAGATCCTTTAGATTCAACCTCAACTATGTTACAGCCTCGGATCGTTGGCAACGAACATTATGAAACTGCGCAAAGAGTTAAGGAAACTTTACAACGTTACAAAGAACTTCAGGACATTATCGCAATTCTTGGATTGGATGAATTATCGGAGGAGGATCGTTTAACTGTAGCAAGAGCACGAAAAATCGAGCGGTTCTTATCACAACCGTTCTTTGTGGCAGAAGTTTTTACCGGTTCTCCAGGAAAGTATGTTGGTCTTGCAGAAACAATTAGGGGATTTCAACTAATCCTTTCCGGAGAATTAGACGGCCTACCCGAACTTTTTTTATTTAGTGGGGAACATCGATGAAGCTAGCACGAAAGCTATAAACTTAGAAGAGGAGAGCAAATTGAAGAAATGAAATTAAATCTTTATGTACTGACTCCTAAACGAATTATTTGGGATTGTGAAGTGAAAGAAATCATTTTATCTACTAATAGTGGCCAAATTGGTGTATTACCAAACCACGCCCCCATTAACACAGCTGTAGATATGGGTCCTTTGAGAATACGCCTCCTCAACGACCAATGGTTAACAGCGGTTCTATATGGAGTGGTTTTGCGAGAATAGTTAATAATGAGATCATCATTTTAGGAAAATGATGCAGAGCTGGTAGTGACATTGATCCAGAAGAAGCTCAGGAGGCACTTGAAATAGCCGAAGCTAACTTGAGTAAAGCTGAGGGTACGAAAGAATTGGTTGAAGCGAAGCTAGCTCTCAGACGAGCTAGGATACGAGTCGAGGCTGTCAATTGGATTCCCCCATCCAATTGAAGACAATCCAAAGGTTTCGTTGATACAAAGAAAAAGGAAAGAAGGGTAGAAAAAGTTATTAGATAGCGAAGCGAAGTAAGTCCAATGCTATCTAGTAATTTTTCTACCTACCTACCTACTATTGGATTTGAACCAATGACTCCCGCCGTATGAAAGCAATACTCTAACCACTGAGTTAAGTAGGCAATTTATCATCACAAAAGAAGCCCCATTACTTCGATCGATTATAGATTGAATCCTTTTTATAAGCAATACCGCTCCGTTATTGGTATGTTTATGTTATTTTATGTTATTTGGTATGTTTATGTTATATAGTAAACGGATCAAAGGGATATCCTCTGGCATTAGAGAATATTCATCTTGACAAGAAATTATCTATATGTTAAGATATCTCTGACAAGGGCTATAGCTCAGTTCGGTAGAGCAACTCGTTTACACGTGCGCCAATGCTTTTCAAGGGAACTTATTATGCAATGAACATAATTGACCTTGTTGCAAAATCAATGTCTTACTTCATGGATTCGAAAGAATAGAAGAACAGTAGCCTGACAATGACAAACAGCCGGTTCAGTCCGATTCAGGTGCCAATTCAGGTGCTTACTCAAATAGAACCCCTATTGATTTGCTAGTTGATAAGGTAAATATCCAGCCCACTCAATGCTAGGCGTAATGAGGATAAGGGCCTCCAAAAAACTTCTTTTCGTTCTATGAACTTTAAGGTGTATGAAGTCTCATAGTAAACTCTTGCAGCGGAACGACAGAGACTCCATTCACCTAGGTTGATTTAATTTAGGCCGGAGGCAGACCTAAGTCAAGGTAATCCTCCTTTGAAACACTTTGGTATTGTTCCTAGATAGATCATAAGACAAATAATCAATCAGAGCACAGGGAGCCATCTTATTATCTTTCCCTAAAGAAAAACTATGGCGAATTAACTGATCTTTACATCAGTTGATGAAAGAGCCCAATGCAGAAAAATGCATGTTGGGTCTTTGAAACAGTTCGAATCATTTTGATAATAATCCGTTTGATCTGTTTTACCGAGAAGGTCTACGGTTCGAATCCGTATAGCCCTAATATAATATATACGTACGTTTTTTTTTTCCATTTTAGGATGGATATCTTATGTTTCCTTTAGTATAGTTTTCTTTTCCTTATTTAGTACTTGTTTATAGACTCGACGGTCGATTGCGCTATAGAATAGAGATAAAAGCATTACCATAGGCTCATTCATCGAAAATCAGAGAGACAGGAAAAGAAAAAAGAATTTTGATCAAATCAATAGAAGGAAGGATCCCTTACCTGATTTGAATTTCATCCTCCTTCAAATAGGATATGCTCTAAGTCTCCCTATACTTTCCTATAATGACTGCAACGATTTTCTCCATTTTTCGAATTCCTATTTTGTTTGAAGTATATTACTATCATATACATTATATAAATATACATTATCTAAATCGATCCACTTTAAATAAAATAGAAAAAATCGAAAAAAAAAAAAAAGAAAGAGTAAATAATAAAACAGGATATTCTGTTTCATAATTCTGAAATAGAGTTTTTTTTTTTTTTAGTATTACTCCTCATTAGGATGTATTGTATATATTAATCATCCTATTTTAATTAGGTTCTAATCTAATTATATTTTAATTAGGTTCTAATCTAATTAGTAGTAAGTATTTTCTTTTTTATTTAATAGTCTCTGACTATCATTAAATAAAAGGTAGAGCAATTCTTTTTTCTAGAGATTCTAGATAAAGTGAGACAAAGTGAAGCGAAAGAGTTTTGTTTGTATAAGAATTAGGTCTATATCATATCTAAATAGAAGGGAAATCAAAAAAAAAGAAGGAAAGTGGGGATTACATTGGATGAATCCTTAAGGAAGACATATCAAAAAAAGAAACAAAGGCTAAAGTAAGCGCTCCTTGCCTTTGGTTTGAGCAAAACAGATTCTTGTTTCACCGAGGAAAAGAGAGAAGTTCTGGATAAATTGACAATGTCAACTTGAATTGACTAATTCAGTTCCGCCTATTCCACATTAATGGGAGTACATTTATGTTTCTGCTTCACGAATATGATATTTTTTGGACATTTCTAATAATAGCAAGCCTTATTCCTATTTTGGTATTTTGGATTTCAGGACTTTTAGCCCCGGTTAGTGAAGGACCAGAGAAGCTTTCCAGTTATGAATCGGGTATAGAACCCATGGGGGGGGCTTGGTTACAATTCCGAATACGCTATTACATGTTTGCGCTAGTTTTTGTTGTTTTTTGATGTGGAAACAGTCTTTCTCTACCCTTGGGCAATGAGTTTCGACGTATTGGGTGTATCCGTTTTTATCGAAGCTTTCATTTTTGTGCTTATCCTAGTTGTTGGTTTAGTTTATGCATGGCGAAAAGGAGCCTTGGAATGGTCTTAACTGAATATTCAGAAAAAAAAAAAAAAAAAAAAAAAAGAAGGAAAAGATTCCATTGATACAATTATGAGTTTGATTGAGTTTCCGTTACTCGACCAAACAAGTTCCAATTCCGTTATTTCAACTACACCAAACGATCTTTCGAATTGGTCAAGACTCTCAAGTTTATGGCCCCTTCTATATGGTACCAGTTGTTGTTTCATTGAATTTGCTTCATTAATAGGCTCACGATTCGACTTTGATCGTTATGGATT